>MU225307.1:3606942-3647818 GCA_018584345.1 Thuja plicata
AGTATGCATGCACTCCAGAAATGAATTAATATTCTCTTGGTTAGGAGGTGGAGCAGGAAGAGTAGATAAAGATTTTTGCAATGCCTCATGATATGTAGGAGAAGTTTGAAGTAATTCCCATAAAGAGATCTTAGCCAGAGTAGCGTGTAACTGTTCCACTAAGTCATATTCCTTAAAGGAAGAAGGTAACCTAGGTATTGGAGGAAGCACAGGTTGAGAAGGAGGTAAAGTTGCTGGGACAATAGGTTGAGGATTATTCTGTGTGCGGTAAGCATACGAAACAAAATCCATGTTATCAAAGAAATCCAAAGGGTCTCTAGGTTTACCCTTAATAATCATCATAGGACACCCTTTTACTGTCATCAAAGGTTTAGGAAAGAGTGTCTTAGGTTTCTCAATGTTGCAAATAGAGGAATATGAAGGTAACCATGCATATTTCCTATGGTAAAGGTCAATTGAAGAAGTTGTGGAGGAGGATGAAATAGGAATATAATCCATGGGGATCTCATTCAAACCATTTGCATTCTCACTTCCATGTACCTCATTAAGGGATCTATCATTTTGTACCACAAAATCCTCATCAAAGTATTCAAAACAAAAATCATACATGTTGAACACAAGGAAGTACTACAAGCATGAAAAATGTAAATGTTTTTGTATTTTTTTTAAAGGTAATTTTATAATTTTTATATATTTTTGTGAAATATAAATGCAAGAAAAAAAATAAATCTATTTCTATGTTCGTGCAAGATCTAATATGAAATGTAAATCTAACACCAAAAAGAAAGAGTTGTCTATCGCGGGTTCACCAAAATGTAATATATAAATTTGGAGGCGGTTTTGAATGCCCTATATCTCCTAAATAAGATTTGTATAATGAAGGGAAATCCTATGTCCAAATTCAGGATATTACATTTAATTATATTGATCAAAAGGAGGGAAAAGAGCATGTAAAGAAAGATGTGATAAGATGCCTACCTCATGACATAGCAGATCTAGAAAAACTCATTTTATGAGTTCTGTAGATTGTTTTAGGAGATGCTGACAGTTGATACCGAACTGGAACAGAGAGACGGACAAAACCCAGAAATATTTTTCCATTCTGATGTTGTCTTATGAAAAAGGTTGACCCTGTACCACTTTTGCCAACTCGATCTGCTCAACTCCGAAAGCGCCCTGTTCGCACAGTCTGAAAGAAATCTGAAAAGGGTATCCAGATCTGGCCTTAGATCCTCTGTCCTGCACCTGAAAATATCTAAAAAGGGGGTTTTGGGGTGGCTATATAGGGTTTTGCCTTAGTTAAACCCCCGTTTTGGTGGTTTCCACCTCCACGAATAGCCGAGTATATAGAATGTATATTGTGTGTGTGTTGCTCTTTGGAAAGTGTCTTTTGAACATGCAATATCAAGATCTAATATTCTAGATTAACAATCCTAACATAACATGGAAATGCGAAAGCAATGCATAGATTTGAATATGATAAAGAAAGCATACCAAGGCCCCAAGGCTAAAGTATTCCTATCAACTCACAATCCGTAATTTCTACCCCATGATAATGTCCTTTGAATGCTTGAATGTTGAAGATGGTAGATCTAAAAAGAAAGCCTTCTTGCTTCAATGAAGATCTACAATAACTTGTCTTTGAAGAATGATTTGATTGAAGATGATGATATGTCCTCCTATATTTTCCTTCTATATCATCCTCTTACTTTCTTGCCTCATCATTCCATCATGTAATCTCCTGATTTTGTTTCATGATCAAATGAAGGCAAAAGAGAGTGTTTATATAGAGATTTCAATATAGGTCTCCTAGGGCAATGCAATGGATCCAAATCCAAATCTCACCTTGAATCATGGTCCAATCACAATCACCAACCAAGGAGGGAATATAATAACTTGAATATCAGAGAAAACACTTCCGCATCCAAACCCGGGGACCTATTTCAAGTTTTGGACCCCGATAAGCTCTAGATCTGGAAACGGGAACCAACACCTGTCAGGGGATAGGGTCAACCTCGGCCCTATCATAGGATAGGGTTGACCTCAGCCTTAATCTAGGATAGGGTCAACCTTAGCCCTGTCCTAGGACAGGGTCGACCTCAACCTTGTCCTGAGTTTTCAGGTAGGTCAGCAAGATGTGGCAGAAAGGTTCCCAGGTCAATCGGGGACCTAGGAAGGTGGGGGAAGGAGTCAGAGTGTTAAGAAGGCCTAAAAGGCCTAGAGAGAGAGTAAGATGAGGCCTAGGAGAACCAATACATAGGTCCTACCTAGAAAGAAGAGTCATGGAGAGGAAAAATCTAGGAGGATCCATAAGATCCTAACCCTAATTTCACCTAAACATGTAAACATGCAAATCTATTATGCAAACATACTAAACGAGGGTGCTAAACTCATCCAAATGGAAGTGCTTCCATTTTAAGATGATACAAAAGTAGATGAGGATGGTACTCCTTGGAAGATGACTCTAAAATGATGTGTTGTTATAGCACATTTGTTACCTTGGTCCTTGATACTGATTGTAGCCACATGGCTATCTGAAGGATTGAGGCAATTAATAATATTATCACTGTTGGCATATGTATAGTTGACTTGTTTTTTCTATCCACCAGAACCAGAGGATTTTCCCTTGTTGTGATCATAAAAGGTATCATTGAAGATAGTGTGATTAGTTGTGCCTTTGGTTTGGGTGTTTTCCACATCGGTGGCCCCTATGTCAATCAGATCTTGGATAGCATGTTTCAAACAGAAATAGTTAGATGATTTGTGCCCTTTCACCCGATGAAACTCACAGAAGTCTTTTTCATTATACCACCTTGGTTTGTTTTCATCTTGTTCAAATTCCTTGATTTCTGGGAGAGTAACAGTGTTTGATTGTATCAACTTTCGTAAAGATGATTTTATTGGCTCTCCTAATGGTGTGAAATATCATTGCTGGAATTGAAACCGTGGTCTATGTTGAGTTATTTGTTGAATGTTTGACACAATGACCTCTTGGATAGGGGGAGGTTTATTTTGGGTGTATGCTTGATGAGTGGGCCCTATGGTTTTTTGGTTGGTGACATGTGCGTCTTGCAGTGATACTTTGGGTTGTGCGTAGTTCACTGTCTTCACATCAATGACACCATCGTTGGTGACATTTTTGTTTTTGTTCCACCACTTAGCCTTGTCTATTGCATTTTTGTTTGTATTTGTTTGTGTTGGATCTGCAAGGATTCCTCATTTGACTAAGTTCCACTCTCAATGAACTCCTCGTTCGATGAGTTGTGTGAAGTTTAGTGCTAACTATAATTCTATTGTGAATGACATGTCTAGAATTAGGTTGTCAATGAACATGACTATTAGGTCTTGTTCGGGCACATCATACGTTATATGGTTTGTTGTGTTCCTCCATCTCTGTAGGAACTTCACAAAAGACTCTCCATCCTTCTATTGGATATCACAAAGGTCCTTAATTCTGACCTTGCGCTCGATGTTATGATGGAAGTGAGCTATGAAATTTTCATCCAGTTCACCCCAAGACTGAATGCCATGAGGTAAATGCGAGAACCATTCCATTGCTGGTCTGGCCAAGCTTTTTGGGAACAGTCATGTTAAATATGTTTCATCATGGGTGACTTCAATGCAACTAGAAAAAAACTCTTAGATATGTTCAATAGGGTTGGTATTGCCCCTATATTTGTCAAATTTTGGTACCAAGAAGTGATTTGGGAATGGAGACATGTGGAGAGAATGGTCAAAGGGGTATGGGTATAAATCCTTAGCGGTGTAGGATTTAGTTTGCCCCTAATTTTGCATATCTATCATTTGGGTTTGAAGGGTTTGCATTTGTTGCATTAATATGTCCATTTGATATTGAGGTTGATGTGTGAGGACATTCCTCTGTGCTGTAGTGGGTATGTGACTGCGCCTCTGTGTCCCTTGAGTAGGAACATAGGATTTCATCCCGGGGACTTGATATTGATTTCCCACCGAGTGATTTGGAAATGGGGGCACATGAGTAGCCCATGGTGGGTTTTGATGCATTTTCTATTGGGATTGGGAATGCTGCTATGATTGAAAATTGGGTTGATACTGTTGGGGTTGATATTCCTATTGCTGAGGTTGGGGTTGAAGTTGGGGTTTCTGTTGCTGATGTTGGAATTGAGGCAACTAAAGCTGGGGTTGCTGTTGCAGGGGTTTGTTTTTAGGCAACTAAAGCTGGGGTTGGATTTGAGGCAACTGAAGATGGGGTTGCTATTGCTGGGGTTGGATTTGTGGCAACTAAAGCTGGTATTGTTGTTGTGGAGGTTGGATTGATGTTGGAATGGGAAATGGGGAAAACTTGGGTGGGCATTGATCGTAAGTTGTACCTACAAAGATGGATCCCTACAGGCATGGGGTGTTGATCCCAAGACTAGTATGAATTGACTACACTAGTGGTATAGTTTCAGAATAGTTGGTGTTTGGTGTGATGGAAGGCATAGCTTGAGAGCTTGATTACCCTAGCCATGTGACCGAAGGTGGGAGCATACTAGTAACCACAGGTGTACTCAGTTGCGAGCCTATCATGCTTTGAGTGGAAGATGTGCTAGCCTAGTTCATGCCATTGGTTTGATTGGGTATCGTCAGTGTCAATGTGGGTAATACCAATGTTGGGAAGATTTGAGAGATAATAGGTAGTATCTAAGGAGGCTGAGTAGTGTTTTGACCTGTGAGAGGGTTTTCAGGCCATATGGTTGATACACTGAATTCAATAGGGAGTTTGACTCCCTTCTTTATCAGCATGGCTAAGAAGTATTCGAGATTCCTCTCTATAACAACGTCAACTGCTTGTGTGGAATAAGAATCTTTATCTATATCCTCTAGTTCCTCTTCTGTGACATTTTGGAAAAGAGCTACCCCACGGGGTTGTTCAATGAACAGAGTAGAACTGGTGTGTACAAAAGGGTCATCTTGTCTCTCTATTTCCCAAGTGGGGAATTTATTGATGTATGACTCATCAGGTTGCATTCTAGCCTTTGACCTTGTGTAAGGCCCTCCATGAGGTGTTTGAGACATAGTGTGGTCTAGATTTTGTAACTAAAATAAGTGATATAAAGCAAACAAAGAAGAATATCCTTTCTAAGGAAGTCTGAGTTAACAAGGGCAATTCTAAGGATAGATTTTGATATATCTTGATCTCAAAGTGGTGATGATGTAAAAAGATAAGATTTTTCAACCTTTGCCTTGGACAAATTCACTTTGATAAAGATGATGATGTTTGATATGATGAGATGAAGGTATTTCGAGTCTGAGCTTTTGAACTAACAATTTTTTTGACAATAATCTTGCTTTTCAGAGAAGGGATGATCTTTAATGTTTAGAGATTCACACAATGTTCTTCGCATTTTCCTGGGATAGACAATAGTTTTGGACACCAAATGAAGAGTTCTTTCAAGGTTTTTAGGTCAAAACAAGAATAATGTATCTTTGGTTAATTGCTTTACAACTCCACTGATTGCAATAAAGTAAATGGTCGATTGCGGTAGTTTATCACTGATTACAGTAATAAATAGGATGATTGTGGCAATAAACAATTTAACTACCGTAGACTTCCATCAATTGCAGCAAAATACAGACAATTACAGTAAAAGGGGAACAGTCTCAAAAAGACTAGAGGATAAGTATCACTGTCTGACAAATTTGATATTCTAGAACAATGCTTCTAATTTGCAAGACAGTTGATGTTGACAACCCTAGACTTTAACACGTTTGACTTGTTTTGACAGTTTGGATGTTTTTTTTGTATTTTCAAAAACTGATCAAAGAACAAGCACAACAGACACTATTTTTTGAAGAATGAAGATTGACAATGTGTATGTTCTACAACTTTTTCAAGTTGCAAGGTTATCACGAGGTCTCAACAATAAACAGTCAGATTAATCTAGGTCAAAGGATTTAGAATACAATGTTATAGGCCCAATACTTGAATGTCCGTTAGCTCACACAACAATTGTCACACTACTAGGACACGAAGGTCCATGACGTAGGTGCCCGTGTTTTTTCTGTTTCTAGGTATTGTTGCCATGGAGTGAAGATCTCTTTCACTACACAAATATCGAGGGACACATATGTTGGGAATCTTGGGGGGAAATTTTGCAACCCCTTGCACTATAATAAGGTACCTATTCGGAGGTAAATTAGGTTGGCCTCTAATTAACAAGGTTGTAGTAAGGGTCTATGACATCTATCCAATCAGTTTGTACGTGTGTGACTCACTTAAGAGCCTAGTTGACCATGCTGGCTCCTTAGGGATATTCACCCGATCCAAACTATCATGAACACATCTTGCCCGAGCTTGGCTAGATAAGATGGAACTTTGGTTTGCGCCTTATTTATATACCAATCGGAAGGATTACCGGTTTAAGGTCATTCTCTGAGGAAGAAGCGCATCCCCCGGATAGGCCTTTCTAAAAAAGTGTAAAGGTGTCTAATCTAATAGATTGTGCAAGTCCACCCAAAACTCAAGACACAAGGTAAATCAATTAAGCTCCAAAAGTTTGAAATGTGAACTAAGCTACACCACCATACAAGCACAAGTGTTCAGTTTTAAGGCCAAAAGTAGGTGTTGATTGCTTGTTCAATTTTAATACCCCAAATTGAGAGATTTTTTGCCTTGTTCAATTTTAGTCCCCACGTCAATTTTAAGCCCAAATCTGAAATGTGAGATGTGAGATGTTTGATAAACACTGTTCTTTTTAAACCCAAATTGACAAGTGAATTCCTTTTAATTTGCTTTGTTTAAACAAGTTAGTATCAAAAGGATTTTTGCCAAAATGAGAGTATGGGTAACTTTGAAACAATGAATGATACTCACCAACAACTTACCCTTCCTGTTCTCGGGAACTCATTGTCCTTTAGAAAAATAAAGAAAGTATTAGATTTTCAGATAGCAAGATAAAGAATTTGGCCCTGATGAGCAATTTTACAGGCGATTACGGTAATGCACAGGCAACTGCGGTAAATAATAGGTGATTGCGGCCTAAAAACAACAATTGCGGCAAAACACCTTCACTTGCGGTAATGCATAATCACATGCGGTCTGGATTGGTCGATTGTGGTCTGGATCAATCAATTGCAGTACAATTCTTTTGATTGCGGTACTAGTGGATCAATTGTGACAAACTGTAGAAAAGACAGAGACCCAGAAGAAGACAGAAAAGAAATGCAGAAACCTACAATTGATTGCGGTATTAAACCAGTCAATTGCAACATAATTTCATCAAGTGTAGAAAAATACCAGCAATTGCAAAATAACACAGATACAAAAAAATACAAATTTTTAGGTCTGCTTCCGTACGGCTGTGGCTGATCAATTCTATTTGTCATCTGCAAGAGATATTCAAGATGTTTGATTCACGTCGGGTTCACCAAAATGTATGCCTCCTTCAATTGTGATCCATGATTCCCAAGCTTTCCAAAGGTGAGGGTTAGTAGCAAAGGTTTTACAAATGATATAAATCACGCACACAATAACTACTAAAATGAATAACTTGAAACGTAACCAATAAAATGTACAAGCAAAGAAAGGAAAACAAATGAATGCAAACCCCAAAGTTCTTGAAGCTTCTATTGTCTCTCTCTACTCCTTTCGAAACACTATTTTTGATGCTCAGTATTGGTGTGGGCAGCGTGTATGACTTGAGAAGCGTCGAGAATTTGATACTTGAAATGTGTGTGTGTGATCGCAAGATGGCTTAAATGCTAGAACCAAACTAACATAGTAATGGCGCACAAGATCTTGAAATCCTGGATCCTTCAAATGGTTATGAAGGGTTTATTATATAGGAATTAGGGATGAAATGAACGGTTGAGATCAATCCCAAAGATAGGGAGATGAACGGTGAGATCAAAGGGAACTGGAGAAGCCATCAATAAACTCCACCTCTCCAATTGGTAAAGAGGAGATAGAGTTTGGTTGACTGAAGAGCTAATTGTGAGTTACCTTTTTGAACTGAAGATGTGGGTGAAGTTACCCATGTGGACTGGAGAGATGGGTGGAGTAACCCATGTGATCTGATTGGAGTTATCTCTATGAAGGGAAATGAATATTTAATTCATTTATTTAATTAATGTTTTCAACATGTGAGATAATTGAATTCTTTTTGATTTAGAATTGTTTTATTTGATGAAATTAAATTAATTTAATTGAAAATAATTTAATTGGAAGAATTTAATTAGTAAGTTTAAATATTTGAATTTAAACTATAGGAAATTGAATTTAATTAATTAATTAATGGTAATTAATCAATTAAGGTTAATTAATTAAATAAAATTAATTATTTAATTAATTTTGGAAATTAGATTAGATGATTTGGGGAATTAATTTAGAGGAAAATAGGTGATTAATTAATGATTAAAAAACCATTAATTAATAGATGAAAATTAGTGTTTTTAATGTAAAGTTGCAAGCCTGTCCATTTTAGGGTGTCTACACACACACATATATATACATACATACATATATATATGTATGTATGTATATATACATGTATATATATGTATATGTGTATATATATGTATATCTATATATACACACACATACATACACATATATATAATATATATGTATATGTATATGTATACATACATATATATATATACACATAAATATACATGCATATATATATATATGCATGTATATTTATTTATGTGTATATATATGTCCATATGTATGTATGTATATATGTATATACACACACACACACACACACATATATATACACACACACACACACACATACATGTATATATATACATACATATACATACATACATACATATGTATGTATGTATATATATATATATGTATGTACACACACACACATCCCTCTCCCTCTCTCTCCCTTTCTCCATATCTATTTGTCTATATCTACTTCCTCTATCTCTCCCCCTCTCCCTCTCACTCTATATATCCTTATATCTCTATCTCTCTATCACTTTATTTATCCCTCTCTATTCTTGTATATTTCTCTATCTATTCCTCTCTATCTCTCCCACTATATATATATATATATATATCCCTCTCCCTCTTTCTCTCTCACTCTATCTTCATCTCTACCTCTATCTTCCTCACTCCTCCTCTATCTCTAGATAGGTCTCTCTCACACTCGCCCTCTTCTTGGACATCTTGGTAGATATTGTAACAATATATGACATGGTTATCTTATTGGTATGCATAATGATGTCTATAGTAGTTATAGACTAATAGTTTTTCTATCCCAAAATATTTCCTTTTATAACTAATGCTTGGACCCATTAAAATGGATATAACTTTTCCTTCTATTATAAATGATTATATTTTAATCAACATGCTAGATCTATTAGCTTTCATTTGTCTTGGTTGTTTGTGGATAATGTGTAAACTAAGTAGCCCTCATAAGTGGAAAATTGGTGAGAATTAGTTATAATTGATTTTAAAAATAATAATTTATACACCTTACCATGACCCTTGCTAAATACAAACTATGATATTATTTAAAAGATATATTTAGTAATTTACATTATATAAATATAATATAATAATGTTTGAATTTATATTATATTTAATGCCAAATATAATTTATTTTTATTCAAGAACAATGACATTACCCTTATCACCATGGGAGCAACATAGAAGTGCCATGAAGGGGTAGGGACCACGTTGACTTGTTAGAGGAGAAATTAAAATCCAATATTCATATTGACCTGACATTATGGGGTGAAATATGATTTAGGACACACACCATTATGCCATTATCACTCCATTATTTTATCTTCCCTTTTCATATCAAGGGCAGTCAAACACAAATAGACTTGATTCTGAACTTGAACAAAAGCCTAAGCATTTTGTAGATGATCCTCCATTGTCGTTGGGGAAGTTAATCAATTTTCTTATCCCCAACATAAATGCCTACACAAACAAACAAGGAATTCAAATTGTTATTTTTAGGGAAATAAATATTAAAACTAAAAGAGTGTAGCTACATACCATGGTGTGAGTAGGTAGACCACATTCAAAATGTGTAAATATGATTGCCAGTTGTGAGCTCATACTTCTTAGACATGACCTCTTCATCATCTTCTCCTTTGCTAAATGAACCCATCACCATCACCATCACCATCACCATCACCATCACCATCACCATCACTATCACCATCACCATGATACCTCTACTCAGTAAACCTATTACTATCATCCTATATACCTATTACCATGGAAGACTGGTAGATAAGACAACACTTGTGTATATAAATAAGCTTGCTAAGGAATAACATTGTGGAATGATAGACATTTATCTGTAATATATAGATGGAAACATGTAGAAGGCCTTTTCACGTACATGTCATAATAATCCATGAGAAAAATTTAAGGCTAAGATAGTCTTGCACATTTTGTACAATAGCATTCATTAAACATTTCAAATAGTCTTTTGGTTAAGAAAAACGATAGTGAAAAAGTCAAAACTTGATGAATGAATGAGATTTTTAAATTGAGAACTTCATTTCATTTCAAATAAAAAATGCCTTTGGCACAATAATAACTAGCAATTGTTCCTTGGCATGTAATGGGTAAGTAAAAAAGTGTATAATTTTAATAATAACAAGTGCGACATAGTGGAGAGTACTTGCCTAATTATAATATTAAATATAATTTTAATTATAATTTTAATAACATTATATTTTATTAAGTATAATTTTATTTAATATAAAATTATATAATTATAGTTATGATAATACAAAAATTTCATTTTTAAATTTGACTACTATAAACATTATCAATTTTCAAGAAATTCTAACTAGCATACCTATATTTTTAAATAAAAATCTATGCACGTAACAAGCTGAGAGATATCAAATTTCAAGATATCTAACATTCATAAATATAAATAAATTATCAAATTTTGTATTGAGAAAATAAGAAGATTATAAATAAAAAAAAATAAGGGTTACTAAAAAGATCAACTTTACAAGTTTATATCTAGAATATACATGAAATGCATATGATCTAATAATTTTTGGTGATAAAAGAACTCCATTGCATTCAAACATGAGAAATTCTCATAAAACATAAAATTGAGAACTTGATGAAGCAACAAGAGAAAGGGGCCTATCATAACATAAATATAAGAATTGAGTAGTCTATTGGAGAACTAAATGAACCTACAAATTAGTGTTATGCATCAATTCTAGATTCCCATCTACAAACACAATCTAGAAGGGTAGTAGCTTAGCGAGTGGGAAATAAGTCGTCAATTTGAGAAGTGAAGAAAATATAAGCTCTTAACGTTGATGGGATTTGGAAAGTTGTAGCTAAAGTACAGTTGATTAGGATGAATAGGTATGTTGGGTTATTAGAGTTGAATTCAACTACTATATCTAGAATCACCTTTTATCAATTAGAAGGAGAAGCATTGCTTTGGAGGGATTACCTAATGGAGATTTAAAGTATGAATAAGCCAACTAAATTGATACAAGTTTACCAAGTGATTCTATAAAGAGTACCTATCTTCAACTCACTTTGCCAAGGGGGAAATTTGATGACAAAATATAGAGCTAAGTTTATAGGTCCACTTTGGCAATGTCCATTGTAGGTAAGTGCAAAAAGAAGGGGGACTAAAAAGTGGTCGCAACATGTTTTGGTCTCGTAAAAGGTATAATACACATCACGTTATAATGCAATGTGCTATTATGGTTTGGTATTGACTGAGCTACGCATGATCACTACCAAAACATAATATGCTTGCATTGTAATATGAGTGTATTCAAAGGAAGAAAAAATGCCTCTTTCTACATCCTTATCAAATTTATAATCTACCTCCTCCTCAAACTTTATATATGCAATAAATATTTGCATATAAATAGTATTTATATTTGGTTATTTACTTTTTATATTTACATTATAAATATTTTCAATATTTGATATTTATATTTTGAAATCATGCTAGATTGTGCCAACTCAGAATTGCACCAACATCTAAATAAATTATCAATTCAAAAATTTACCTCAAGCTTAAAATTATGGCACTTCATTGTACAAGTAAAATGTTAAAATTGCTTTAAATTTTTTTGAATGTTTTCTTATAAAAAACAATAATTTAATCTTTCCTTGAAATGCCTTATAAAGATGAATGTTTTAGATTTATAATATGCATTATAAAGATGAATATTCTAGGTTTATAATATGCATAATAAATAAATATTTCCTTATAAATAAGATGTTGGTCTACACAATGAGGAATGCCATGATTTGCTAACAAGCTTCATTTGTTCCATTCCAATTTATTTTATTCAAGGGGAAATGTGTGGGCAGAAGTACCATGTTGCTTGTTAATGAATTGGGCAAGAGTGCAGAAGTTAAAGTTTAATTGTTATAGTAGAGAGCTAGAGGAGCAATGGGAAACAAAAAATTACAAAGGCCAACATGTACCATCTAAGCAGAAAAAGTTTAATCCGTGTTGTTTAATATGTTTTTTTATAGGAATATAATTTTTTTTGAACAAATACACTAAACTAATATATATATATATATATATATATAAAATCTTGATGGAAATATGCAAAAATATTCCAAATGCTTGCAAGATATGATGGGTTGGTATATTGATGGCTCTACTTGGATTTTCTTCATTGTTTTCCTTGAAATGCTAAACTCAACACCAAAATCAACTCCATTGTTTAGAATGCTTCTCTTCATTTCAGAGGTTGTACCTAACAAAGAGTCGCTATTTATTATGTTGTTGATACTATTATTAGTATCCATACCGGTGATGTGTTGGCCCAATTGTCGGTGTATTCATTTAGCTTCCATAACCAGAACCTACAATAAAACATTCCTGTCATATCACATATTGAAAACTTCAAATAACATACTCCTGAAAACCCTAAATCATTGTGTTGTTATTAAGCCCATTAAAATAGATGGGCATTCCGTGAACAAGAAGTTGGACAAGCTATTATGAAGATTTACTCTCAAAAGAAGAAATAATCTGGAAACAAAAATCGAAGGAAAATTGGCTAACAGATGGTGATAGGAACACTAAATGTTTTCATAACAGCACAAAGCAAAGAAGAAATATCAACATAATAGTTAAAATTTAAAATGAAATAGAGGAAATAGCTACAGAAATAGTAATTTTTTACCAAAACACTCTCAATAATTGGGAGAGTTCAGACCTAAATGCACAAGAGATACTGCTAAGTAATATTCCCAAGATCCTAATTGAGGAAGACAACACAATGCTTAATAAAAATTACATAAAGGAAGAAATCAGAACAACCATTTTCCAATTAAATGTGGATAAAGTGCCAGGTCCTGATGGTTTTCAGGTAGGATTTTTTCAAAAGTGTTGGCACTTTTTAGGGGATGAACTAAGCGAGGCGATATGAAATACTAAAAAGGCTGGTAATTTACTAAGATAAATTAAAAATACTTTTAAAAATCTAATACCAAAAAAATTTGAGGTAGAGGAACTAGGAGATTTAAGACCTACAACTCTTTGTAATTTATAAAATAATGTCTAAATATCTTGCGAATAGACTCAAAATATTTTTACCCCGCATTATTTCAAAAGAAGAAATAGGTTTCATCTTAGGTAGATCTATATTTGATGGGATTATTACAGTGCAAGAGATCATCCATTCAGTGCAACAAAACAAGGACCCTAGTATGATAATCAAACTAGATATCCAAAAATATTATGATAAAGTAGACTGGAGATTTCTATGCAAATGTATGGAATACTTAGGTTTTTCCAAATAGTGGATCAACCTAATCTATAACTCTATATCAACTCCCAAAATTTCCATTCTTTTTAACGGTTCATCAGAAGGTTTCTTTGATATATCAAGAGGTTTGAGACAAGGGGACCCTATATCACCCTTCTTATTTATTATAATGGCTGAAGCCTTTGGAAAAATGATGTCAAAAGCACAAATTACAGGAATAATATTAGGTATTAAAGTAACCAATGGGTTGCCTAATATAACTCATCAACAGTTTGTTGATGATACTTTGCTCCCATAAAAAATCTCTAAATAGGAAGCTAAAAACTATAAGGATATGATGAACTTATATATGAAGGAATCTAGCCAAAAAGTTAATGCAAGTAACTCAGAAATTTTCTTCCTAAACACAAACAAAAAATTGGGGGGCAAAATTTGCCAAGTCTTGGACTTTAAAAAAGGAAATTTTCCATGTTAATACCTTGGAATGCCAATGGATAAAGGAAATAGAACCAACAAATCTTGGGATCCCCTAATTAAAAAACTAGAAAACAAAATGGAAAACTGGAAGAGCAAGTGGCTCTAAATTGCAGGTAGAATAACCATGATTAAATCAGTTTTATCGGTTGTTCCTACCTATCAAATGTCTTGCATGCACCTCTCTCAAAAGGAAAAAGATAAGATAGAAAATAAAATGTTTTTTTTTTTGGAAAGGAGTTTCTAACAACAAAAAAATGGTATAAGTTAGCTAGGACAAAATTACTAGACCTCAGGAAGTAGGAGGCTTGGGAATCAGAAAAACCAAATGGCAAAGCTTGGCTTTAGGGGCTAAGTTAGTGTGGAAAATATATCAAGAACCTGACAATAAATAGGTGAATATAAATTAACAAACAAATACCTAAATATAAATGATAAAACTAGCATATTTAGAATGACAAATCCTCCTAAAGGTTCAAGGGCTTGGAATTTCATAATGGAATTTTGAGATATCATTACAAATAAACTTACATGGGACATTGGATCAGGCAATTCCGCTCTCTTTTGGGAAGACTCATGGAAAGACATACATACACACACACACACACACATTGTTGGAAATAATGGAATGGTGTGTACTGAGAGGGGAGGGGTGAATCACTACCTTTAATTTTTTATAGTCAATTAACCTTTATCCTTTAGTAATCAATTGCTTGTATTACCAACTATATGTGCTATTCTATCTTTATGCATGCAATATCAATTCATAAACTCAATTAGCATGTAAACATTGATAGAAACATTCATGAAATGTATTGACACATGACACAAGATTTGGTAACACAGAAAACCCCTATTAGAAGGTAAAAACTGCAGTGGGGATAAAACCCACAATACTTCACTATTTGTAGAATGGAAGGGGCCAGTTAAGGCTTACAAGTTTGATCACTTCTGATGATCTTACCCCATTAGGAGTAACATGTAGAGACTCATTAAGGTCTACTCTGTTAAGATATTTAGCAACACTGTTTAGTGTGCACTCGGTTAAGAGATTTACAAAGGAATGTTAAATCCACCTTCTCAAAGGATTTCTTCTATTTTCTACACTTGTTAGAATGTAGTAAAAAATATTCATTGACCTGAGTATATGCAATCTAGAATTGCTGATTACAGATCCAATAAAGTTCACATGTATAATTATCACCTATAGTGATTGATCAATACCTCTATTTTGCTTGGTAGCCTTGGATCTTGTTCTTGATAATTGATTTCATCTTTGGCTATTCTTCCGCGTAAAAATCTTCCTCTAATCCATATAAGTGTCTGTGGCTAAAATCATCATCACATCCATATGTTCTGATTGATTACACATCTATTTATACAATGAGTTTTACCTAAATGAGTTTCACGAATAAAAATGATAACTCTATGATCAAAGGTTTACAACTTGACCTTGATCTCCTAGTTTGCATGTTTTCAATCAGTTAGATTGATTAAAACCATTACAATTACATTGCTTGTCCCTCAAGAAATGGATTTAAAGATAATCAAAAAGCTAAATATAAAACACAAGTATTTTATTTGATGTGGAAGTCAGATCCACATTTCTTGGGATTATAACTATCTCTTGGCAGACTGGTGCTCGAGTTGCTATGTAGTCTGTTAGGTTCCTTTGTTATCTATTCTATCAAGTTACACTGTAATCTTCTTGTCAGGTTCCTCTATTGTTTGTTCTGTCGGGTTACTCTGTCGGGTTCCTCTTGTAATATTTTCGGGTTGCACTGATAAACTGTGTCATCAGGTTCCCTTGTGAACTTGTCTGTCGGGTTGCAATAAACCTATCTTTTGGTGTTGGTGTTACCAACGGTTCAAAACTATTTTCCTTTGCATACTAATGGAAAAATATGTCTTTAATCTCCCCCTTTAACATTAGTATCAAAAACTGATATGTGCAAAATACTAAAATGTGTAGTATGTACACCATGTGTTAACCTTGTCATTATGACTCCCCCTATGTATATGATGGTATAGTATATGTATATTATGTACACTTACCTTTATAATATTCTCCCTTTTCACCTTATCTCCCCCCTTTATCATATCATTTTACCATCTATTCATATCATTTCCCCCTTTTTTGATAGTAAGGGCAAAGGTGTAATTACCTATAACTTGTCAAAAATGCGGGAATGAGAGTTCTTCATCTCTTCCATCATTTTCTCCCATTTCTCTGATAGGTGATCCATGGCCATATTCTCCAATGTAATCCTTGCATGCATATCATAGATATTGTCGGTGACAGACATCTATGGGGTGGAAATCAATTGTCTTGCCATTGTCATATGTTGTTGCAATAGTGTAAGATTCGGTAGGATTAGAGCCTATAGCTCAGTTACCTCATCTCTGAACTTTGATTCTGCCTCTTGAATCTTAAGTATCAAATTCTTCACTTCCATTACCTTTTCATAATGCAACTTGATTGCATTGTTAGTTGTTGATAGACCTTGTGCACTAGCAATAATATCTACATCTATCTTTGCAATCTTTTCACTATTTTCCTTAGTGAAGTGCTCTAATGTGCTTAACTTTTGAATTAAGGTGATAACTTCTGAAATGATTGGTTCTAATTCATTTACTAGTTTAGATAGCTTAACCTTGTTCTTGGCCACTTCTTGGCTGATTTTCTTGGTCAATTTATATTGGTACTTTTGTTCTGCATGTTCTTCTATGGCCTTCTCTGCATCTACATTCTGTGATGTAATGGCTTCGGTAAGAACAATTACTTGATCAATGATTGAAGCATTTTGATCAATGTCTGTATTAGGTACAATCTGCTGTAGTATTTCCTTGGCTTTTTCAAGTACCTGAGTGTCCTTTGTCTCCTTCTTAATCTTATCTTGGATAGATTTTCTTTTACAAATTTCAACATACTTTGTATGTTCCTTTGGATCCAATGTCCTTAGATCACAAGCTGGTATCTCAATAATCTCATCCAATGTAACTGGATTCTTATTCTTTTTTTCTTCTTCTTGGATAGAGTTGTGGAGGGACCTGTTGCAGTACCATAGCAAGTTCCTTTGCTTGGTTTGATGTTCTTGGTGAAGGCTTTGGAGTATGTGTACCTGTATCCTGCTGCTCAATGTCTATCTGTCAGTTGGGAGTGGATGTCTCCACATCAACCTTAGCCTTATGTGTAGCATTTCCTTTGGTATCCTTAGGAGTGGCATCACCTTATTTCTATTCTTCACCTTTATCTTTTTTTTTCTCCTCCTATTTCTTTCTGTTCTTCATTGGTTTCTTTTTGCTCTCCATATTTATTCTATTTATTAGTTGTGTTGTACTGTTCCTCTTCAACCTTATCATCGATTATGCTTGCATCAGGATCGAGTGACTTCTCCTTTTGTGAGATGATGTTGATAGCCTGTATCAATAATGGTATTTGGACTGGTATATTCACCTGTGCAACATCTATAGTTGTATCTTGTTTCTTGGGCTCCTTGGAGGTAACAGTAATATCTTCATCTCCCTTTACCTCATCTACATGATCATCTCCGGTGATATCAATGATATTTTTATATTTGATTGTATCATCTACAGTATCCCCTAATGATTGTAGAATATGAGGAATGTCATCCATTAATTTGCTTGATTCTGTATTTAGTTCAGTTTGAGTGACATCCTCATCATCATTTATCAGAATGTGTTCTAGACTCGGTATATCCTCTATTTCTCCATTGTGAGGCTTGTCAGTGAGTTCTAATGCTCTCTCAAGACTTGTATCCTTTTCAGGTATATCGAGTTCTTTTCTCCAAGTATCCTCTCTTTCTTTGTCAAGCTCAATGAAGTTTACTTGTAGGACTTTGTAAGCTCTCAATTTTGCTGAGAACCTTTTTGATAACAGAAACTAGGGTTATTTCCCTTATCTATTTTTCTATATTCAATGCGAATGTCCACCTTGCAGATAGTCTGTCAAGAATTTCTTGTGGCATTTTACCTTCAAACTATATTGGTACATATTTAAATATACACATTTGTGTTATGATTGCTTCCTCTATCTTGTTTTGATCTTCAGGATTTAGAGTTATCCATTTTCTAATTTTAGGGTTAGTTATTGAACCTGCCTTGATGATTGACGCACATACCTCATCAATTGTAGTAGGAAATTTGTTCTTAATAGGTTGGATTTGCTCACTCTCATCTTGCCAGTGTCCTCTATATCTTCCTTTGTTCAGATTAGTCTTTTTCTCCTCTTAGGTTATGATGTTTTCCCTATTTCAGGCTTCATTTTGTATGTCCTCACCCATCCTTTCTTGATCGACGGTGAGTCTATTGTAGTAGTTTGACTCCTTGTCCATGATGTATCCATAGTCCTTGGTTTCTTTGCATGTGGTGGTGGTGCATCAAACTCTATAGATTCAAAATCACTCACTTGTTGACCTTCACTGACAGGTAACTGTCCCTCAGTTTCTTCTTATGGTTCTATTTCTTCTTCATTGACCGATAACTTCTTCTCAAGTGTCTTGACCATTTTGGTCTTCTTTCGGTCGATCTTCTTCACAACTAAGCCTATTTTTATTATTTCCTTGGCTTCCTCATAGGTTCCAAACCTAGGTTGTGACTTGTCCAATGGTTCATTTAACAATGCTACAATAGCATTGGTGGCTTGATCTATGCTGACCTCATAGTCAAGTGGTGCTAACCATGATATCCTCAGTCCAGCTGGTTTGATAAAAGTGTTATCGGTGTCCACCATAAAGCAAATACCAGTCTTATATTTTTCTACCAGTTTTTATGGTATCCTCATCCTTTTTTGCATCCTATCCTTAAATCTAGTAAGGTATTGATCTATAATTAATGTAAATTTGTCACCTAGTGACTTGATGAATTCACTGATTTGAACTGTCATTGGTCGGGTAGTATCCCAATTGACATCACCGATAGATGGAAAGAAGTCATGAAAGTAGAAAAAAATGCACATTAAAAGTGATCCAAACTTACATGAGTTTGACTTTGCAGACATGATTGTCCTCAAGTTCTCATGTAGTTTCTTCAGTAGAAGCTCAGATAGATCTAACTGTAATCCCTTATTTCAATCTTGTGGGAAGTTTCAACTACTCCACATTAAATGTTGTTCATCTTGCTGGCTTGGAATATCTTGTATCCCAACACACATGCACCAAATTTCATTTTAGGATCTTTGATGGAATTTAACCTCAATCCTCTTCCATCCCATTCTACACTGGTATTATTTTCTATGTCTTGGCAAGGAGGATGTTTGAGTGCTTTTGCCTTATCGGTTATAGGATAATTGGTCAATGCATGTATGACATCCCTGGTGATCAGTTTTGGCTCGTCAAGCCACATCTTTTGGTCATGCACTATCTGAATCCACTCAGTTTTAAATTCCTTTGGGAACATTAGGGAATTTGTGATCTCTTTGACCTCAATGTGTTTGTTCTCATCCTTGATGGTTCCATCTTTGCAAATCTTCTTGTAAGCTTGATCAACCTCAAGATCTCCTATCTCAGTGATCTTGCAATTTATGTATGAACATACATCCTCAATTAGGAAAACCCTAGGTGGTATTCCTGAAAATGCTCCAGCATTGTCGGGTTGCAAAGCAACCTCTGTGACAGATTTTATACTTAGGTTCTTCACAAGTGGAGTTATTTATCAGATTAACCTTATTATCCTCAACATTTTAATCTTGGTTACATGGGATGTGGTTGCCATGATTTCATACAAATTTAGGGCTTTTCTCGTAAAACATGTGAGATCGGTGATTCTAGTTACTTACTTTAACTTGTTGTAGCTGCTGTTGATCAGAATCTGGATGCCATGAATATGCTTGGAATGCTCTACAATCTGGTCACTATGTTTTGCTCTACTCTGCTCTATTTCACTCTTAATTTCTTTATGAATAATGAGATCTTCCATCGCCCTATTTATAGATGATTCCCTAAGTGGCGCAATTAATTCTCTACCCACTTCTCAGTGTTTAAAGACGGAGTCACTCTGGTATCACACAAACTTTCAGTTTGGGGTAAGTGACAACTCACTTGAACTTTCATAGTTTTACCGATGGTGCTTGTTAAGTGGAAAAGAATTCAATGCATTTTACATGATTATCGGCAAGTCTCAGGTTACACTAACAACTTAGCTTTTGTATGTACACCAACGATTATCGGTAAGCATTGACTGACATGATTGCATTCACAGATTTATAAAAAGTAATACCACCATGCATCTTTATTCATGCTAGTTTGGCATTTTAACTATGTATAATAGAACTGATGTAAAGTATAACTTAGTATAGTGTAGTTCCGTGCTTACTTGTTCATCTTATTTGGGGGTGGTAATGTCACTAGATCCATTGGATAAGATGTCACCAATTGCATTGCTTGGTACATCATCATCAATGTTAGTAGCTTTCCTCCACATTTTTTTTCTCATATTCCTGATGTCTTCAATGGTATTTCCATTGGAAAATGTGTTTGTCTCTGTTACTCAGTCTCTACAGTCCTTGCTTAGATGACCGACTTTATGACAGTGTAAGCATGCCATTCTGGAGTTAGTCTAGCTTCTAGACTTTCTCATCCATTTTCTCATGCAGTTTGCTGCTATGTGTCCATATCTACCACATGTTGTGCAGTTTGTCCATGTATTGTAATCCCAAACATATGAGTTACCAAATTTTTTTGGTTGATAAGAATTTTCTTAATCTTTTGGCTTCCATGCTTGCTTTCTCTTCTTCATGCATTCAAGAGATGTGTACCCATGCATTTTTTAGGTAGGACAGTATTTTTCCATGTAGGAACCTTATTTGGTTGTTTTACCTTAGATTTACATTCATATGCTTTATGTCCTTTCTTGTTACATTTATAACAATTTCCTATGAATGAAGGTGTGGATTTAGGAATACCTTTAGTTTTTATTTTGCAAACATTTGATGTGTGGCCTGGTTTTCCACAGTGATTTCATGATTTCTTTCTTGGTCTTGGATTTGTGTACACATTATTTGGATCATCTTGGTATGGTGATTCTCAATTCTTGGTATACCCTAATCTAGTATTTCTGTTGACTCTTCTTTATCCATCCAAAAAATCATCCATTCTTTTGTACTCTCTTCAGCTCTCTTGATCATATCATTGTGTTATTGCTGAATTCTTACTTCATGCTTCAGTCTTTCATTTTCTTCTCTTAGCTCACCAATACCTTCCAATTTTCCATTAAGTTCTATGTTCATTCGGTTTTCTTCCTGACTCATAAAAATAATATGATTTGTGATCTCATGATGATGTTTAGTAAGTCTTTGTATTTTTGAATCTTTCTCTTGTAGCTTTTCAGTGATCTTTCTCCTGTCATCAATTGCTAGTGTTCTTTCTTGTTCAACTTGTCTAGAATTATTTATAACCTCAATCATTCTTACCATCTGTGTCTCTTGACTGATTTGCAGTGATTTCACTTGTCCATCCAGATGTTGATTGATTTCATTTAGAATTGTAATGCTTCCTTCAGATGTGTCTGATGTATTGCAAGATGTAGATCCTGATGACTCAAATAAATTAGGTATCTCTTCTTCATGATAGTCTATTTCATTACAGCGAGATGCCATAACCTTTCTTTCATCCAGTAATAGTCTTATCTTGACTCTAGCTTCTTTATATTTCTCATAGAAGATTTGTATCTCTAACTTCTGATTCTCAATACTCTTATCTAGCTTATACCTTTCCATTGTATGATATTTTCTCTTAAGTATTTAAGCTTTTCCAATTAAGAGATCTAGCTCTGATACCAATTGTTGGAAATAATGGAATGGTGTGTAGAGAGAGGGGAGGGGTGAATCAATACCCTTAAAATTTTTTAGTCAATTAACCATTATCCTTTAGTAATCAATTTCTTGTATTACCAACCATATGTGCTATTCTATCTTGATGCATGTAATATCAATTCAAAAACTCAGTTAGCATGTAAACATTCATAGAAACATTCATGAAATGTATTAACACATGACACAAGATTTGGTAATGCAGAAAACCCCTGTTAGAAGGTAAAAACTGCGGTGGGGATGAAACCCACAAAACTTCACTATCTACAGAATGGAAGGGGCCGGTTAAGGCTTACAAGCTTGATCACTTTTGATGATCTTACCTTGTTAGGAGTAACATGTAGAGACTGGTTAAGGTCTACTCTATTAAGAGCTTTAGCAACGCTATTTAGTGTGCACTCGGTTAAGAGAATTACAAAGGATTGTTAAATCCACCTTCTCAAAGGATTTCTTCTATTTGCTACACTTTTTAGAATGTAGTCAAAAATATTCATTGACCTGAGTATATGCAATCTAGAATTGATGATTAAAGATCCAATAAAGTTTACATGTATAATTATCACCTATAGTGATTGATCAATACCTCTGTTATGCTCGGTATCCTTGGATCTTGTTCTTGATAACTGATTTCATCTTTGGCTGTTCTTCTGCATAAAAATCTGTCTCTAATCCATAGAAGTGTCTGCAGCTACAATCATCATCACATCCATATGTTATAATTGATTACACATCTATTTATACAATTATTTTTACCTAAATGAGTTTCACGCATAACAATGATAACTCTATGGTAAAAGGTTTACAACTTGACCTTGATCTTCTAGTTTTCATGTTTTCAATCAGTTAGATTGATTAAAACAATTATAATTACATTTCTTGTCCCTCAAGAAATAGATTTAAAGCTAATCAAAAAGATAAATATAAAACATAAGTTTTTTATCTGATGTGGAAGTTAGATCCACATTTCTCAGGATTATAATGGTCTCTCGGTAGACTGGTGCTCGGGCTGCTTTGTGGTCTGTCGAGTTCCTCTATTATCTGTTATGTCAGGTGTATAGTCAAAAAATGGAAGTAATTCCATGGTAGACTGGTTTATCCTTCCGAGTAAGTGATTTGGGGTCATTTCAAGTGCCTTGAATGGGTTCTTGACTTTGATATGGCGTTATCCCCCTTTTTTGCCCCATTTCCACTTTTTCCAACCTATTTCTGGCACCTCAGACTGATAAAATGGAACTTTGACCTCAGGGTCAAGTTTGACCTTTTTGGGTCAAGGTTGACCTTAACCTTGACCTAGGTCAAGGTCAACCTTGACCTTGACCTAGGTGACAATCAAACTTTTCCAGACACGAGATTCAAATTTTAGAATCTTAGGGTTTTTGGATGTCGATCTTTGGAAAAAGTTAATTCCCGCTTCCGGGTCGGCTGTTTCAGACTTCGGGACAACAAATCCTAAATTATATTTAACATAGGTCCTCTTCTAGGGGAATGGGTCCAATTGGAACTTAATTCTACTATGTCGGCCTCTCTAGAAGATTGTGCCCTAATTTCATATAAAAGGAAGTTTTCTCCTCTCATTTTCTCTAAAGCTAAGCATAATCAAGAATCATAAAAAATTTGAGACTTGAAGAGTGAGATCCAAAGGTGAAGAAGCAAGATTTGAAGCAAGCCAAGTAACCATTGAAGAATTCATCCATTCTCAAGCACTTCTCAAGCAATAATTTTCATCAAGGAGATCCAGTGGTGGCCATTGAAGGATTCAAGCTCCATGGAGCCCTCTTGTTGAATATTTCTCCATCCACATTCCACCAAGACTCTTCTAATTCAAGAACCCATTCAAGATTGGTTTTGTAGATCTAAAAAGCAATTTATTGAAGACTTCCTACATTCTACATTCTACATCCATTTGGTGCATCCATACTTGTGGATTCAAGGATTTGAATCCTCCATAAGGACCTTTTACATGAGCAAGGTGAATTGTTTCATTTACTTTGTTTATTCCTGCAATTTAAATTATATATTTGAGGTTAATTCCAAAACTAGGGTTTGACCAATGAAAACCCCTTCCCCCCAACAAACAAACCATTTTTCTTGTAGGCACATGTTTGGAATAGTAGATTGGGACGGAGATTCAGATACCATTTTCGACAAACTTCTGGGATTCAAAAACATAATTTTAGTTTGAGAATTTTTAGGTCAATTCTGCCATAGAGCACAATTGGAAATTTTGGCCAATGGTGACATTGACTTGAGGATACAAATCAAAACTATCTCAGAACAAAAAAATATTTCTGGGTTTTGTTTTTCTCTGCGTTTCTACTCCAGATCTAGTCTTAGATTTTCTTGAAACTCAACACACGCTTCAAAAAACAACATTCTTCAGATCTGCAATATTTCAAGGTTAGTGCATTTCTCATATTCAATTCAATTAAGGTTATCAATCTATCTAAATATTTTTCACATTCAAATAAACTAAATGGGTACTTAAGATCTTCCTCCTTTATTCGTGTTTCCAAATGGTTAATTCATTTATGCATTGATCCTTCCTTTTGGGTTAATAAATTTGTATCTTTCATTTACATATCTAAGGATAGAAAGTATAGAATCTTATTTACCCCCATAACATATTTCAAATGTAAGGTATTTTATGATCCACTTTCATTAAAACCCTCATTTCTTACCTTACATTTTGGTGAACCCGCGATAGACAACTCTTTCTTTTTGGTGTTACATTTACATCTTTTATGTTAGATCTTGCATGCATATTAGATTAGCTTTCTTTTATGTTCTTGCATTTACCTTTCACAAATTAAAATCAAACTCTTTGTTTTCTAAATTAGTTCATTTGCATTACATTGGTGTATGAGGTTTACCACTTCTAGTCCTACTTATAGTATCTCGGTTAGAAGAAGCCGTAGACTCATAAGTTCCTTTTATCGTGAATCTTCCTCTCCTTTCCATAGGATCCCAGATGACAATTTGAATACTCATGATTCCAATCCTTCTATGGAGCATAACTCTTCTCACTTATCTCATGATGAAGAAGATGCTTTAAGATTTCCTCCTAAACAAGTGCAAAACTTTTTAACCAAACTTGATAAAATGGGAAATTGGCTTATTCAAGAGAACCATAATCAAGATTCCATTCAAGCTATAGAGGTTCTTAATAAATTCCTCCATGATAGTGATCAAGGTGTTAATCTCTTATGTGGTATCACTCATCTTGTGCATTCGAATGTTAAACCATTAACACAAGAGGCTCAAGATTTAGGATTTAATCCTCATATCACTAGTGAGGGACCTTCTTCTATTCCTTTACCTAGCATTCCTACTTATACTCCTTTGATGACTACATCTCTCCCAATTTCATCTATTCCTGTGAGTGTTCCATCAGTATCTCTACCTAACTCACAACCTTCATATCATAGTGTAACTTTTACTTATACTAATCCACTTCCAATGGTGGTTCCAAGTGTTCCATCGGTTGTGTCTTCTATTCCTGTTGCTTCCTACACTTTTCCTAGTGTTCCTATTGTTTCTATGCCACCTATATCTTCTAATGATTCCACAATTATTAGTTTGGTTCAAACTGTGTCATCTTTACAACAAAAACTTCCATCCTTAACTCAATCCAAGTTTAGCATTCCTACATGTGACATGGGTAGTCCCTTATTCTTAGACATTATTCATGCCACTGTTCCTCAACAATTTGATATGCCTCATCTAGAGAATTGCAATGGTAAAGGCGATCCTGTTACTCATGTTAAAACATTTCAAATCCTTTGTAGTGATTATGCTCATGACCATAGGATTTTAGCTAAACTATTTTCTAGAACCTTTCATGACAAGGATTTGCAATGGTATTGTTCTTTACCTCCTTGTTCCATTGATTCTTTTCCTAAACTTGCTAATACCTTCATCCAAAAATTTCAAATTAACATTGGTCCGCAAGTTTCCTTAACTGATTTAATGCATTGTAAACAAAACATTAAGGAAAAATTGGATGATTTCATTGGTAGATTTAAGCATTTGTATGCTTAGATTTCTTATCCTATTCCTGATATTGATATTCAACACATGTTTATTTCAAATTTACAAAAGGATATTACAAATAAGATTTTGCTTACTGAATTTACCTCTTTTCAACAACTTTGTGCAACACTTCATCATTATCAATTACAAGTGAGTCAATTTGAGAGCAACACTCCAATGGATCCTGTTCTAGTTGATAAGAGTGACAATGCTCCTAATCCTAATAAATTTTAGAAACATAAAAACTACATCAAGATTAATAAAGAAATGAATGCGGTTGTTGATCAAGTTGCTGTTGCATCTCACAATGCCACTTCTGCATCCACTGCCTTCCGTATGAATTGTACATTTAATCCTCTCTCTGAATCTTTACATTCCTGATAGGGAGACTCCTAGCTACCTTCTAAGTTGTCTTGAACTCAACTTAGGTCACTCTTAGTACCTCTTAGGGTTTCCTCAATCCACCCTCTAACACCTTGAAAGAACCACTTCTTTCCCTTCTCCAAGAATCTTCCTATCTTGTTAGGTTCTCATCTTTCTCCACCACAAGAACACTTCCTCATCTATGTTCTTTAAGCCCTAATCACAAGTTTGTATTGCAAGAGGTTAGGGGCTTCATTCAACTCCATTCATGACTCCAAAATTGGGTCTTAACTTACCAAGTTCAATCCTTTCTCCATCGATTACTAGTTTCCTATCTTTTAGGCCTTGTAGCCTTTTTCACCAATTAGGCCTCCTACAATTTAGGAATTGCATTTCTAGGTGAAAATTCTCAAAGAACCCCCAAATGTTTTTTGGTAGTTCAAATATGTGATACTAGACCTTCAAGTTTTTCTTGGTCTTAGGTCCCAACTCTGTCCATACACCCTGTTTCAGAAATAGGGCTTTTGGCTTGTTTCTAGACCAATCTATGGTCTTTGGCTTCAAAAATTGGTAAGAAGGTTTCTTGGGAACTCCTCCTTGTTCTTGAGTACCTGAAAAAAAACATACCATCACATCCATGGCCTTCTTGGCTCATGAACTCATTCCTCCTGCATTTTCTAAACACATCTTCACAATCTTCCTAACCGGGCTTCATTCACAGCTTGCCTAGGGAAAGACCTTAAAAATAGGTGCACACACTTTCAGAGCTCCACCTTGTGGATTCTTGAATCTAAATGAACCTAGTCTCCATCCCCAAGAGGCTGTATAGAACCAATGATGGGAAATAGAGTTAGGTCAACATCTTGGAAAAATTGTCAAAACTGGACAGAAAACTGTACAAACACAAAAAATTTACAAAAAGCAAAGGAAATGTAACTAAAAAAATAAAAACAACTTAGAACACACTACCACATGCCTAAAAATGATCTCTAATGGTTACAGTTCAGAAAATAATCCATGCAACCATAAAAATAAGCACTGTTCCTTCAATCTACTATTCTGGCATTCACAAATTGCTTGGCTCAAAAACACAGTTTTGTACAAATGACTTCCAACCCTTCACATTAGGGTTTTCCTTCCTTATATCCACTCCCCACATGTTTTTAACTCCTTGGATGGTATTTATCCAACTTAAACACCAAAATCCTTAAGACAACCAAAATGTTGTCAGCAACTTTTGAAAAGTTGCTAATGTTGCATAGCAACATTTTTACATCTTTTGCAAATTTTCACTTTCCAAGTGTTTTAATGCTAATATGACCTATCTAACCTTAGTTAAACCTTTTAGGGCATCATAGGACCCTAAAGACGTGAAAAACATCCACTTGTCACTTGAGAACATTATCAAGTACAGTGCACTTAATGAGCCACTTTGAAGTACTTTAACCTAGCAAAGAGCACAAACTAAGAACTACCTCACACCACACTTGGTCCATATGAACTTATCTAATTACTATGCCCTTCAAGAGGGTATTTTAAATATTCTCACACCAAAATCAACATGAGATAACAAACTGATTGGCTTCTCAGGGGTGCTCTTGCACCATACTGCCAAGACTAAGAACTTAAGTCACCTCTAGGGACAAGAGCTTAGGATCAACTCCCTGAATCTTGAATTCATTCTCAGCTACCCAAGTAGCTTCAGCCTCTGAATTTCCTTCCCACTGAATGAGATACTCCATGTAAGTGCCCTGCCTGGTATTTTTCTTCACTCTAGAGTCTAAAATCTTCACAGCCACTGGTTTGGGTGCAAGGGAAATCTTAACATCTTTTGTCACGTCCTTATTGTCTGACTATGATTCAGTTGGTACTAGTGTAGGCCCTTTATACTAAACCAAATCTTGCACATTAAACACAGGATACATTTCCAAGTCTGATGGCAAGTCAATCTTATATGCATTTTGTCCATACTTTGCAACAAGCTTACAAGGACCTATCCTCCTCATTTGAAGTTTGGTGGGGACTCCCTTCTACAACCTATATTTTTTAAGATATACCATCACAAGGTCACCCACAACAAACTAAATATCTGTCCTCCCTTCATCAACTTTGGCTTTCAGTTTTTGTGTAGCCTCTTGGAGTTGCTTCTTCACTTGGTCATGAACCTCCTTCATTGATTGAGTGAAGTCCTCTGCATATGCACCCCTACCTTCTTCATTTTACAAGTGTCTTAACTCCAACACACCTCTAGGGTGTAGCCCATAAACTATTTCAAAGGGGCTTTTTCTTATTGTCCTATTAACATTGTCATTGTAGGCATATTTTGCCTGTGGTAACAACTGATCCCACATCACTCCATACTCCTTTTTCAAGCATCTAAGGAGATTACCTAGCACTCTATTAATAAATTTAGTCTAACCATCAGTTTAGGGATGGTAGGCTGACCCAAATGATAGGTTGGTTCCTAACCTTGTCCACAAGGTCTTCCAAAAATGACCCATAAATTTCACATCTCTATCAGATACTATGCTTAGGGGCAAGCCATGAATCCATACCACCTCTCTAAAGAATAAATGTGCAATATGACTAGCATCATGGGTGGTTTTGCAAGCAATGAAGTGGCTGATTTTGCTAAACCTATCTACCACCACAAATATATTATCCAAACCAATCTTGGTTCTAGGCAACCCAACCATAAAATCCATACTAATACATTCCCAAGGCCTATTAGGAATGGGTAGGGGTTGATACAAACTTACATTATATGAGGTACCCTTAGCTTTTTGACAAACCAAGCATTGCTCTACATACTTCCTGATGTCCTTCTACATCTTAGGCCAATAATAGAACCTTTGCACTAGTTCTAGTGTTTTTTTAAGGCCAAAATGCCCACTTAAACTCCCATTTTGCTTCTCTTGGATAACATTCTCCCTCATAGATCCCTTAGGAATACATAACTGTCCTCCTCTAAACAAGAGATCATTTTGAATAGTATAGTTTGCAAATTGACTATGGAAATGGTTTTTGAAGTCCTTACATACCTTGTATGCTTTCGAGAAGTCTTCATCTCCTTCATAAAGCTCCTTGAAGCTCTCTAAGCCTATACTTTGCAGTTGTAACTCTTGGGCTGTCAAGAGTCTCCTACTCAAAGCATCAAACACCTTATTCAACTACCCTTTCTTATGTTTGATAGTGAAGGTATAGGCCTGCAAATATTCAATCCATTTGATATGTCTATTGCTCAACTTCTCCTGAGAATTGATAAATATCAAAGCCTTTTTATCATATAAAACACAAATTATTTTGGTAATAGATGGTGCCTCTACTTTCTCAAGGATTGCACCAATGCATATAACTCTAGGTCATAAGAAGAATTCTTCTTCTTAGGCTCATTCAAATTTTCACTATAGAATGCCATTGGCCTATTCTCTTGATTCAATACTGCCTCAACAACTATGCCACTTGCATCACATTCAAGGGTGAATAACTTATCAAAGTTTGGCAAAACCAAAATAGGTTGTGTAGCCACTCTCTTTTTCAACCACTCAAAACCTTTACCAGCCTCTGGAGTCCACTTGAACTTAGTTTTCACTCCACCTTTAATTGTATCTAAGACTAATGCACATATCTCACTAAAACCTCTAATGAACTTCCTATAAAATTGGGCAAGTCCATGGAAACTCCTTACCTCAGTGCTGCATGTAGGGGTGGGCTAGTTTATTATTGCTTCAAATTTTCTAAGATCCATCTTCAAGGTTCCTTGAGACACCACAAAACCAAGATAGATCAGCTCTTGCTTCATAAATTCACACTTTTCCAAATTAATGGACAACTTTTCCTTATGAAGTTTCTTCATCACAATCTGCAAATGTTGGAGGTGTTCCTCCTTGGTCTTACTGAAAATTAGGATATCATCAAGGTACAAAACTAAAAATCTACCTATGTATTCCTTCAAAACTTCATTCATCAACCTCATAAAGGTGCTTGGAGTATTGCTAAGTCCAAAGGGCATGAACAACCATTCATAGAGCCCTTCTGTAGTCTTGAATACTATTTTCCATTCATCTCCCTCCTTAATTCTGATTTGATGGTACCCACTCTTCAAATCCAACTTGGTGTAGTACCTTACTCCTCCCAAATAATCCATAAGATCTTCAATCCTAGGAATGGGAAATATGTACCTTATAGTGATCCTATTAATTGCCCTTGAATCAGTACAAAGCCTCCACTTACCTCCCTTCTTTGATGCTAGAACCACTGGCACTGCACATGGACTAATGCTTTGTCGTATTAGGCCTTGGTCCAAAAGTTCTTGGACTTGACTAGCTATCTCCTTGTTTTGGTTAGGAGTCACCTTGTATGTAGCTTTATTTGGTAGAGATGCTCCTGGTATAAATTTAATTTGATGACTTACGACTGTAGGAGGTGGTAACATTGCAGGTGACCCATCACTAACAATGTCCTTAAACTCCTTCAATAACTCCTACACTTCCTTTGGTAATGGTGCTTGTTCCACCTTCTTCTCTTAACTAGGCTTAATCATGATAGCATGGTGTGTTCCTTCTCCACTCTTTACTTCCTGCATGTACTCTTTTCCTCCTTGTAATAAGACATTAGGTCCTGCTGATGTAGACCCCTCATCATCCATGAGTGACTGAATTTTGTAAGTGACCCCATCTTTCTTAAAGGTATAAGAGTTCTTCTCTCCATCATGAAATGTCTTTCTATAAAACTACCATGGCCTACCTAAGAGTAGGTGGCATGCATCCATTGGGAGTATATCACACAAGATTCTATCCACATATTTGCCTATTGAAAAATCAACCCATGCTTTCTCATTTACAAGAACATGCTGTCCCTTATTCAACCATGTAACTCTATAAGGGTTTGTATGAGGTATCTTGGTTAATCCTAGTTTGCGTACTGCCTCCTTCAAGATGATGTTATCAGTAGACCCTGAGTCTATGATCATCCTGCAAACTTTGCCAAGTATCTTGCACTTCACTCTGAAAAGTGCCCTCCTTTGTTTAGCTTCTTCTTTGACAGGCTCCTTAATGAGAATCCTCCTAATCATTAGATTCTCCTCACTCTCTGAATCAAGATTAATTTCAGGAGCTTTAAAACTGTTAGTCTCTTCTTGGGCAATGTAATTTACCCTCTTCTCACCATGTGAACTAGAAGCCTTCTCAGGGCATCTATAGGCTGGATGGCCTAGTTGATTACAATAAAAACATTTCATATTGGAAAAATGTGAAGCTCTGCCTGAACCTCCAAATCTACCTCTTCCTCCACCTTGGAATCCTCTGCCTCTACTCATACTTCCTCTTCCACTGGTCTCATTGACTATCTCAGTCAATTTGGATTCTCCTTGAGACCTATACTCACTTCCTCTGCCTGCAAAGCTTCCTCTATGTCCCCTATTTTATTTTCCTCTACCTCTTCCCCTTGAGGTTTGATCATGTTTCCTCTTGCTTTTCTCTTATATCTTTAAAGCCATTTGATATCATTGTCTCACACTTATTAGGGTAGTGAGACTCATCTCTTCTTGGATAGTCCATTTCAGTCCATTCTAAAATCTAGCCAGTCTGATAGACTCATCCTCCACTATCTTTGACCTTAAGCACAACTTTTGGAACTCCTCAGTATATGCTTGAACATCTAGGTCCTTCTATCTAAGGTTTTGTCTCCTTCTATGCATTTGCACCTCATAATCATCAGGTAGATAAGTCTATTTCAGCTTAGCTAACATGCCTTTCCATATAACAATAGGGTTTTTTCCCTCTTTCTCTCTCTTAGTCTGAACATACTTCCACCAGGTAAGTGCTGGTCCTCTCAACCTAGACTTAGCCACCTTTAACTTTTGAGCATTTGTCACACCATCACATTCAAAGTGTTTCTCAAGACTATCTATCCAGTCCATGACTAGATCAACATCCATTTGTCCACTAAAAAGTGGCACACCCTCCAAATATTTTCCACTTAAGTCCTTGAGTACCTTCAAGAAGGGTTCCTCTGGCAAGATAGGGTCAAGAGTAGGTGCTTCTTCCTCTAAGTCCAACTCCTTCTCCTTAGCTTCTTTTTCTTCTTTTTGGTCTACCTTGTCCTTCACTCTATCTGCCTTGTCTTGGACTTCTCCTAAGAGTTTCTCTAATTGACCCAATGTTTCTCTTAGCAGTCTATTTTCCTCTTCTTGTTCTTCAAATTTCTTAGCAAATTTGGCATTAGTCACCATCTTTCTAGATGCACTTGACTCTTCACTTAGTGCTTCGGTCTGCAACATCCACTTGCTGCAACAATTCTTATCGCAAATATTGAACCTATGCTCTGATACCACTCTGATAGGGAGACTCCTAGCTATCTGATGAGTTTTATTGAACTCAACTTAGGTCACTCTTAAGATGACCTCTTAGGGTTTCCTCAATCCACCCTCTAACACCTTGAAAGAACCACTTCTTTCCCTTCTCCAAGAATCTTCCTATCTTATTAGGTTCTCATCTTTCTCCACCACAAGAACACTTCCTCATCTATGTTCTTTAAGCCATAATCAAAATTTTGTATTGTAATAGGTTAGGGGCATCATTCAAATCCATTCATGACTCAAAAATTGGGGCTTAACTTACCAAGTTCAATCCTTTCTCCATAGATTACTAGTTTCCTATCTTTTAGGCCTTTTAGCCTTTTTCACCAATTAGGCCTCCTACAATTTAGCTATTGAATTTCTAGGTGAAACTTCTCAAAGAAACCAAAAATGTGTTTTGGCAGTAAAAATATGTGATACTAGACCTTCAAGTTTTTCTTGGTCTTAGGTCCCAACTCTGTCTGTACACCTTGCTTCAGAAATAGGGCTTTTGGCTTGTTTCTAGACCAATCTGTGGTCTTTGGCTTCAAAACTTGGTAAGAAGGTTTCTTGGGCACTCCTCCTTGTTCTTGAGTACTTGAAAAACACATACCATTGCATCCATTTCCTTCTTGTCTCATGAACTCATTCCTCCTGCATTTTATAAACACATCTTCACAGTCTTCCTAACCGGGCTTCATTCACACCTCGCCTAGGGAAAGACCTTAAAAATAGGTGCACACACTTTCAGAGCTCCACCTTTTGGATTCTTGAATCTCAATGAACCTAGTCTCATGCCCAAGAGGCCGTACAAAACCAACAGTGGGAAATGGAGTTAGGTCCACATCTTGGAAACACTGTCAAAACTGGACATAAAACTGTACAAACACAAAGAATTTACAAAAAGAAAAGGAAATGTAACTAGACAACAAAATAACAACTTAGAACAAACTACCACATGCCTAAAAATGATCTCTAATGGTTACAGTCTAGAAACTAATCCATGCAACCATAAAAATAAGCACCGTTCCTTCAATCTGCTATTCTGGCATTCACAAATTGCTTGGCTCAAAAACACAATTCCGTACAAATGACTTCCAACCCTTCACATTAGGGTTTTCCTTACTTATATCTACTCCCCACATGTGTCTAACTCCTTGGATGGTATTTATCCAACTTAAACACCAAAATCCTTAAGACAACCAAAATGTTGTCAGCAACTTTTGAAAAGTTGCTAACGTTGCATAACAACATTTTTACATCTTTTGCAAATTTACACTTTCCAAGTGTTTTAACACTAATCTGACCTATCTAACCTTAGTTAAACCTTTAAGGGAATCATAAGACCCTAAAGACATGAAAACATCCACTTGTCACTTGACAACATTATCAAGTACAGTGCATTTAATGAGCCAATTTGAAGTACTTTAACCTAGCAAAGAGCACAAACTAAGAACTACCTCACACCAAACTTGGTCCACATGACCTTATCTAATTACAGTTCCCTTCAAGAGGGTCTTTGATACATTCTCACACCAATATCAACATGAGATAACCAATTGACTGGCTTCTCAGGGGTGCTCCTGCACCAATTCCATTATGAGTAGGTTGTTAAGTGCTAATATGATTACCTTGCCTCCTATTCGACCTATCCTTCCTACTACCATAGCTTCAAAATCCTTTGATTCTAAAGCTTTTTTCCAATACCATCGCCAGAATGGCCATGCTACTGAAAAATGTAATTCTCTAAAGCATAAGGTTCAAGACTTAATTGATTCTAATGCTTTATCTGTTGATAATTTTGATGGTAATGGGAAAAAATCTATCTCTCCTCCTAATCAAAACATTCAAATATATACAAATCCTCTACCCACACATGATACTAATGCCATCACTCAACCATCTTCTCTGGATATAATTTATGATTCAAAGATGGATGATCTTAATCTCATTTTTAATCATGTGGAGAGCGTTGTTGCATCTCAACCTATTGTTCAAGATCCTTCGCCTCCACCTCAAATTCAAGTTCCATCTAAATCTCAAAAATAAACTAAGGATAAATGACCTCAGGAACTTTCAATTACCTTTGATGATTCTGAGACTATTAAGGCTCCCGATGGTCCCCTTTACATTTATGCTAGGATTGCTAAGATACCTACGCGTGTTTGTCTTGTTGATCCCACATATTTCATAAATGTTATTACTGAGGATAATATTTCTATGAAAAACCTACAACATGATTGTTATGATCCATCAGATGCCTGGATCCAAACTTGTAATGGTTTTTTCTATCCTGCACTTGGTTCTATTAGCTTGCCTGTTGAACTCTGTGGCAAGGTTGTAGATACTACCTTCATTGTTGTTCCTACATCTAATCAATTTCAAGTCAAATTTGGTTTGCCTTGGATAACTCCTATGCATGCTATTGCTTCTCCTATTCATAAATGTCTTAAGTTCATTCATAATGGAGAAGTAAAAATGATTAATCATAGTCTATATCAATTTTTTAGGCCTAGATATTGTGCTACTCTTGATTTATTTTGGCCCTCATTACCTAATTCATGTCCTCCTTGCCCTGACAACCTTTTTCATTCATATCAAGCCTATAAACATCGCAATATTTTTGAGTTAAGAATGCCTCAGATAGATCTTAACCATAATATTTTTCCCACTCCTTCTATACCTCCTTTATCCATTATTGCTAATTCTATTACTCAACCTCCTAGTATTTCTTCTCAGCCTACTGTGAATACTACCAATCCTCCTACAAAATCTATGAAGGAATAAGTGGTTATTCCTCCTAGTTCTCCACATATGTCAAAAAAAGAAAAAATTAATAAATCTTCTATGAACATTGTAAGAAGCGTAGAACTAATGCTAGGGCCCATGCTTGTCTTCTTCAAAAGTCTTTACCTTCTTTCGATCAACCTATGCTTGATGTGTTGGAAGAAGTTAATATTCACAATGATGTTAAGATGAATGAGTATGATGATCCTATTCACATCTTAGAGCCCATTTTAATTAATCTTGATGAGGAAGATACTTTAGATGATCATATTGATCTTAGTGATGAATATGAGACCATTGATCTTGACACTGATTTACCTCATATACTTTCAACTCAATTTACAACTACACCTAGTATCGAGAAACGTGATTCTCAAGAGGATCCTTGTTTGGAACTGGCTATTATTCCTAATGTATTGTATATAGTCCCTCTTGCGAGCTACCCACCTTCCCTAAATGATATAAATTGAGATGGGGAGAGTAGGCGATGCGCCTGATTGACTTATCCTTCATGATAGCCATTTTTGTGTTTGCATGCTGTACTGTGCTTCTCTCGTAATGTGTTTGCTAAATGTTTGTTAGATTCTTTTATATGACCCTTGTTACTTTGTTGGTGCAAGGTGATAAAGGAACCAAACCTGTTGTATAATTCATCTATTTGTATCTTTACTCTTCTATATGTTGTTTTCATGTTATGTTATACTTGTGCTATTGTTCTTAAATATTTTCCTTGTGTAGTCCGCTTGGATCTGCGACATGGTAGCATTGATTCTTTTTGGTCTCAATGTTGTGGTCCAAAAAGACTATTCTTTGTAACTCTTGAGTTTTCTTTCCTCCATTGTGATTGTAGTTCTACTTTCTTTGGGGAATGATGTCAATTCATTTGCAATAATATCATATTTATATGTACATGTTATCTTATGATCATACTGACCCCACATTAGGTAGATCCCTTCTGTGTTCTTTGTATGTTTATGTGATATTTCCCTTGATTTGTCTTCATTTGGGGGCATCTCGTAGTGGAAACATAATCAATAGAGTTGTTTATGTTTCTTTCAAAGCCATTGCTCCTGTTAAAGTGTTAGCAATGACTTTAACATGGGGGCATATGCTCTAATCACCTTTTACACACACGCACATTCAAAATATTTTCAAAACTTAAAATTTTTTACCTTTATGGATTAAAGACTAATCCTTAAAGCATGTACATTTTACTTTTTAGGATCTCTTGATCCCTCCGGTTTAAATTTACATGGATCTCTTTCTCCCTCCAGTTTCAAATTACAATGTTTTAATCTATTAAGGTTGAAAGGTGTCCTTAAGAATGGATCTCCCTGATGGGTTGACTAGTGAGTAGTCACATTCACTAGGTGGTTCAACTCCATCTTTCTAGTTACACTTTTTCCTTGTGTGGTTCACAATGGGACATAAGTTCTCACTGGGCGAGATAACCATACCCTCTCTCTCTTTCTCCTTAACTAGTGATGTCTCTCTTATCATGATCTTAGGGTTGATAAAGAATTAAGTCCCTTGGGGGCTTGAGGATTTCTTTTCCCCTTTTGATTCCAATAAGATTATCTATTCTTTATGATCTCCTTTACCAAGAGTTTGTATTGAGTCCATAATCTTGCTAAAGTGGGGGATAAATGTATAGTTGAAAAATGGAATCACTTCCATGGTAGACTGGTTTAGCCTTTCGAGTAAGTGGTTTGGGGTCATGCCAAGTGCCTTGAATGGGTTCCTCACTTTGATCTAGCTTTATCCCCCTATTTTTCCCCATTTCCACTTTTTCCAACATATTTCTGGCACCCCAGACTAAGAAAATGGAACTTTGACCTTCAGGGTCAAGGTCAACCTTTTTGGGTAAAGGTCAACCTCAACCTTGACCTAGGTCACAAATGACCTTTTCCATACTTGGGATTCTAATTTTAGAATCTTAGGGTTTCTAGATGTCAGTCTTTGGAAAAAGTTAATTCCCACTTTCGGGTGGGTTGTTTCAGACTTTGGAACAACAAATCCTAAATTATATTTAACATAGGTCATCTTCTAGGGGCATGGGTCCAATTGGAATTTAATTCTCCTATGTCGGCCTCTCTAGAATATTGTGCCCTAATTTCATATAAATTGAAGCTAAGCATAATCAAGAATCATAAAACTTTCAAGACTTGAAAAGTGAGATCCAAAGGTGAAGAAGCAAGATTTGAAGCAAGCCAAGTAGCCATTGAAGCATTCATACATTCTCAAGCACTTCTCAAGCACTCATTTTCATCAAGGAGATCCATTAGTGGCCATTTAAGGATTCAGGCTCCATGGAGCCCTCTTGTTGAAGATTTCTGCATCCACATTTCTCCAAGCCTCTTCTAATTCAAGAACCCATTCAAGATTGGTGTTGAAGATCTACAAAGTGATTGATTAAAGATATCCTACATTCTACATTATTGTGATGACCCCCTTTTTAGCAGGTCTTTGCAGTAGCTTGGTCGGCTCATCATTGTGGCCCTCGTGAGCTGATGCCGGGTTTTGAGGGTCCCAGTTGGCAGACTTGCTATTTATAGTAAGTCTAGACTTACTATTTTTAATAAGTCAATCTGGTCAGTTTCCAGTTCTGGTAAGGCAGTATGCAGTGGATGGCTCTGTCAGTCTAGCAGGTTCAACAGTGGATGCAGGTTTTATCATTGGAGTGCATATTGATTAATTAATTAATATTAACCCACAATGCCAACCAGATAGCTCTATAAAGAGACCCAAAACAACCATTTACCCAAACTCCTGTACTAAATCTGTCTCTGCCTGGATCCCGAAAGAAGTGAGCTTTAGGATCATCAAAACCCAAGATGTATGGGAGACTTAGATCACATACACCTTGAGCTCCCACTGCACACCCAACTGACCTATATTGAGTGTGTAGATGAGCCCACCCTGGCTCTACTATGAATTAATAGATTTTGCAACCATAAAATAAGCCTGTCTGGCTCTTCTCTATAAAATCTAACCAAAATTCACTTTACGAGACAACCAAAATTCACTTTGCGAGATAATATAACTAAACTTATCTTTCAAAAAAAATTCAATAATCTTTTATTTGTAGGCTTTCCCAATATTTAAAACCAGAAACAAATTCACCAGGAAATATTTATTACTTGGAATACAATCACCACTATGTAATGTAATATAGCACTACAATCCTCCCCATTTACCATTATTACAGCATGTCTGACAACTGTTTGACAAAATGTCAAACATATGATTTGCATGGAAATTGATAAAATTTAGATGGTTTAAAGTTGAGGCCAAATTAGGCTCATTACAGTGGTATCAGAGCTATTTTCTTACCATCCTGCGGGGTAGGAAAATATTTATGAATGCAAATTTTCTTTTATATTTAGAGTGATCAGCACTCTCGAGATGGACAGATATAGGTGGCTTAGCTTTGGGAGCCGACACAACAGTGCGGGAAATAATAATAAAGTAAATACATTAATGGAGAGTATGGAGAGACTTGGACTTCATAACGATATGTTATTAATTAATAATAAAGTTACATTATTATAATAATACTTTATTATTATAATAATTTGGAAGTTTCTATTCCGAAGGCTGGTTAACTGATATACCCTTTTGGGAAACTATGGTGTCCGAAGAGTTATAAATACAAAGTCATTCTTAGTGCTCATCATCAAATATTGAATATTGAAAATTGTTACAGCATGTCTGAAAATTGTCTGACAAAATGTCAAACATATGATTTGCATGGAAATTGATAAAGTTTAGATGGTTTATAGTTGAGGCCAAATCAGGCTCATTACAATTATACATCCATTTGGTGCATCCATACTTGTGGATTCAAGGATTCGAATCCTCCATAAGGACCTTTTACATGAGCAAGGTGAATTGTTTCATTTACTTTGTTTATTCTTGCAATTTTAATTATATATTTGAGGCTAATTCCAAAACCAGGGTTTGACCAAGGCAAACCCCTCCCCCCAAAAAAAAAACCATTTTTCTTGTAGGCACAAGTTCAGAACAATAGATTGGGACATAGATTTGGATACCCTTTTTGACAAAATTTTGGGATCTGAAAACATAATTTCAGTCTGAGACTTTTTAGGTCGATTCTGCCCTAGGGCGCAATTAGAAATTCTAGCCAAAGGTGACATTGACTTGAGGGTACAAATCAAAACTATATCAGAACATAAAAAATATTTCTGGGTTTTTTTCGTCTCTGCATTTCTATTCTAGATCTGGTCTCCTATTTTCCAGAAACTCAACACAGGCTTCAGAAAACATCATTCTTCAGATCTACAATATTTCAATGTTAGTGAATTTCTCATATTCAATTCAATTAAGGTTATCAATCTATCTAAATATTTTTCACATTCAAATAAACTAAACGGGTACTTAAGATCTTCCTCCTTTATTCTTGTTTCCAAATGGTTGATTCATTTATGCATTGATCCTTCCTTTTGGGTTAATCAATTTGGATCTTTCATTTGCATATCTAAGGATAGAAAGGATAACATCTTATTTACCCCCATAAAATATTTCAAATGTAAGGTATTTTATGATCCACTTTCATTAAAATCATCATTTCTTACCTTACATTGAGTTACACTATAATCTGCTTGTCGGGTTCCTCTATTTTCTATTCTGTTGGGTTCCTCTTGTAACATTTTTGGGTTGCATTGGTAAACTGTGTTGTCGAGTTCCCTTGTAAACTTGTCTATTGGGTTGCACTAAAGTCATCTTTCGGTGTTGGTGTTACCGACGGTTCAAAACTATTTTTCTTTGCATACTAATGGAAAAATATGTCTTCATATATATATATATATATATATATATATATATGCTGAATATCTTAACATTATACATTTGCATTTATGAATAGGCAAATTTATGTACTTTTGCATTTACATGAGTGGATAAATTTTTGTACTTTTCTCTCACATTCAACTTTGATGAGACCATAGTTCTCTTTCATTTGGTTAGGTGGTAAGAATCCAAATGATGGATTAGTCCTATGTAAAGTAGACGTCCAGACATGGAACTTAATAGACAATCCTGTCAAATGAAAAATAGATTATCATAGTTTTAAATAAACATGTTAAGGTAATAGTTATAGAAATCATCTATTTGCCTTAAAGTTTGAATTAAAATTTAGGCTGATAGAAATGTGTCAAAATTAAGAAAGAAAAATAATAATTTATATTAGATGATATAGACACAATTAGAACTTATTTATGCTTCAGATTTAGCAATAAATCATCTCATTTATCAGAAGGGAGGGGACAATCTAAGTGCACCACATTTAAGATATGGAGATGTGTATATATATA
>MU225307.1:3648003-3660475 GCA_018584345.1 Thuja plicata
TGTCATATCATCTTTTCACCTACCTGTTGAGTTAGAGACACAATATTTCTATATAAATATATTTTCTGTTGGAAAGATTGTTGGAAAGCTACAATGGAAACAATTTTTGTTTTGTCATTGATGTCAAACCTTAACTGGTGAGACTATTGCTATCTGTTTGAGTACCATATCTATTGATTGATAAAGGAGATTTAAAAAGAAGACCAAGTGGAATGGTTGAGTTATGGGAAATCACAAGGGTACTTGATTAGTTGGCACATTGGCAAAGTAATGTGTTGTTTATCTTTTGATGATAGTTTACTGTGAATAGTTTATGCCGAGCGAAGTCAGTGATGACCGAGCGCCAGTAAATTGCCGAGGAAACCAGTGATGACCAAGCGAAAGAACACAGTGTTGGCCGAGTGTCAGTATTTTGGTAATTGTTGAGATTTTAGATCTCTAGCTGACATAATTGATTTTATTGGGATATGTAAAGTTAATTGAGGATAAGAACGATTGGTCCACACTATTTAAAATGCATGGGTAACCATAATTAATGCATGGATCAAATATTTAATTAGTGATTGCTTTGGAGAAGTAAATTAAATGTAAAGATGGAAAGATCCATTGGATCTGACCTAACCTAAGATCTATGATCTTGATTAAGTGACAAAAGATTTATCTGACCTAGATGAAGAGGTATATGATAACCTCAAGGGGTTATTCATGAAGTGTGTATGCAAGAGGATTGCATAGTTAATTGAGTAATTGACATGATCTAGTAGAGAAGGCTGAACAGAGAAGCAAAGAGCTGTGAGAGTGATTGCTTGATGGATTTCCAAGTAGATCTAAAGATTGAAATGAGAATGGAGGCCACTTAGTGAATTAACATTAGAGATGAATTGGATCTGGATTTGCAAAGTAAGTTGTATGTATCAGATCACACCTGCTGATTACTTTTTAACCATTGTATCAGTCAAAATCCTTTAACCAGGTTGACCTAATAGTCATTGTATAAATCCTTTAAGCAAGGTGAAATTTAGGTGGAATGTTATAAGTCCTCTAACAAGGCCACTCCTGATAGGGTGATTAAATCCTTTAACCAGGTCACATTTAGCAATGTGTTTTGTAACCTTTAATAGGGTTGGCTCCTAACAGAGCTCACTTTAGAAGAGTGAAAGCTTGATAGCATGTTATTGGTGGTTTTTTCTAAATTGGGTTTCCACGTTAAATACTAGTGTCAATTTGTGTGAATGTTTATGTTGTGTTTTACTGTTAAGTTTCTACAAGCTGATTACATTTGAACAATAAAACTGCATATGTATGTTGTTGATTTATGCTATTGCTACCGAGCAGATCTGAGTTGTTCACAGTGGTATAAAGTTTAATTTGGTACATCTAGACCTGAGGATAACTGATTCACCCCCCTCTCAGTTATTTTGAATTCATTCTAACAATTGGTATCAGAGCTTTGGTCTCTTGAAAATAGTTTGAAGGTACTTGGAGAAAAAGATCAAAATGTATAAAAAGGAGGTACCGAAGTTGAACAAAGATAATTTCCCTGCATGGAAAAGTTTGATGAAATTGCATCTAGCTGGTATTGGTGATTCTGCTAAGAACTATGTTGAACATGATTATGTAGCCCCAAATGCACCTGCTACAACTACACAGTTAAGAGAAAAGTAGGAACACAATAAATCAATGTTGGAGATTGCATCATCTCTAAACTATCATGAGTTTGAAGACATAAAGAATTGTACAACTGCAAAGAAAATGTGGGATTTCCTTGTAACCATCTATGGAGGTGATACAAATGTACTAAGAGCCAAATCTAAAAGTTTAAGAGGTAAGTTTGATGAAATGAAACTACAAGAAGGAGAAAATATAGTTCAATATTATGGTAGGATAAATGAAGTTGTAAATGCTATTAGAGGAGCTAAGGGAACCATTGATGATAACACCATTATGAGAAAGGTAATGAGAAAAATTCTTCCTATATATGCTATCAGAGTCTCTACAATTCAAGAGTTAAGATGTACTCCTAATAATAATTTGACTTTGGAAGGTCTGGTAGGTAGACTTACTGCATTTGAGATATCAAATTTTGATAACTATACTCCACAAGCTATTGAATCTGCATTCAGATCCCAGTTGGTCCGTAAAAAATTAAAGAAAGGAAAGAAATGTGTGAATAGTGATAGTGACACCACATATGATGATCTGGAAGAACTTGAAGCACTCATGGCAAAAATACTAGCTAGAGGTAAAGGAAAATTCAAAGGTAAACTTCCTATCATTTGTTTTTCATGTAACAAAGTTGGTCATATTGCTGCAAGATGTCCTGATAAGAATGATAAAGATGAAAGAAGGGAAAATAAGTACAAAGATAGAAAGGATGACCGAGACTTCAGAAAGTATAAAGATTATAAAGACAAAGGTAAGAAATCTTGTTATATAGTTGAAGAAGCTTCTGACAGTGAAACTGACAATTCTGATGAAAATTATATAGAAGTTATGTATGTTGCTATGAAAGATGATTTCGATGATGATGAGAAAACTGCACTAATTTCTTATATGAGTAAAGGTGACCATTGGATTATTGACAATGGTTGTTCACATCACATGACTGGTGATAAAGATAAATTTGAAACCTTAGATCAGTGTAAATGTGGTTATGTTAAATTTGGTAATGATGAACCATGTCTTGTTAAAGGGAAAGGATCAATTAACTTGACTGACAAGATCATATGTGACAATGTATATTGGGTTGATGACCTTAACTATAATTTATTGAGTGTTTCACAACTGAATAATTCTGGTTAGAAAGTTGAATTCAATCACAAGAAGGCAAAGATCTATGATGCCACTAGAGAATTAGTTGGAAGTGGTGAGCAAACAAAAGGTAACTTGTTCTATTTGGATTTAGCTGATGAGACATGCTTGTTTGCACAATATAATGATGTTTGGTTATGGCACAAAAGGTTGTGTCATGTAAACTTTGATAACTTGGTAAGCATAAGTAAATTGAAAAAGGTTAGAGGGATGCCTAAGTTGAAGAAACTTGAAAATGCAATGTGTAAGCAATGTCAATTGGGAAAAATGACTAAATCTAGTTTCAAGAGCAAGACTCATACTTTTGAGGGAATTTTAGAATTGGTTCATATTGACCTTTGTGGTCCCATTGGTGAGAAAATTTACTATGGAGATAGATGCTTTATTCTATTTGTTGATGATTACTCAAGAATGATGACTGTTATGTTTCTTAAAGAAAAATATGATGCATTCCTGTTATTTAAGTGGTACTTGGAAAAAGTTGAAAAGGAGACAGGTAAAAGCCTAAAATTTTTAAGATCTAAAGAGGAGGTGATTTTATTTCTAATGAGTTTAATAGGTTCTGCAATGATCGAGAGATAAAAAGACAGATGTCTGAACCTAGGACACCACCACAGAATGATATTGCTGAGAGAAGAAAAAAATCTATCATGGATTGTGCCAGAATACTAATGATGGAGAAAAATGTTGCACAAAAATATTGGAGAGAAGTTGTGAGTACAACATTCTATACCCTGAACAGAGTACAAGTCAAGAAAGGTACTAATGCTACACCTTATGAGCTATGGTATGGATATGCACCTAATGTAAGATATTTCAAATTTTTTGGAAGTAAATGCTTCATACTAAAGGATAACAGAAATGGAAAACTTGATGCTAAAGTTGAAGAAGGCATATTTCTTGGTTATTCAACTAAAAGTAAAACTTACAATTGTCTGAATTCTAACACTAACAAAAAGTGGAAATGTGAGAATTGATGAGTATGCAGAAAGAAATGAAGCTGAAAGCACACATGAACCTGAAAGTTACAAATCATTTATCTATATGGATGAGGAAGACTCTAGTGAAATACCTAAACCTGAGAAAACAATTGTCGAGCAACAGCTAGCACCTGCCGAGCCACAGAATGATGCTGCTGAGAAATAAGAGGTATTTACCAAGCTATCTAATGGAGATGTCAAGTCACAGAATCAACTTGAATTGGACATGAATGATCAACCTGAAGTAGAAAAGTAACCTACTCTAGCTAAGTATGTAAGGAGACACCATAAACCTGATCAAATCATAGGATTGAAGAATTATATAGTTATGAAAAGAAGCAAGTTGAGAGAGGATACATGCTTATTATGTGATTTTGAGCCTAAAACGGTAAAACATGCTTTAGACAATGAAGATTGGATACAATCCATGAATGAAGAAATTGAACAGATTGAGAAGAATATGACTTGGACACTTGTACCTAGGTTGAATGACAAAAATGTAATTGGTACTAAGTGGGTATTCAGAAATAAGTTGAATGAACATGGAGAGGTAACAAGAAACAAAGCTAGACTGGTATGCAAAGGTTATGCACAAGAGGAACGAATTGATTATGGAGAAACATTTGCCCCAGTTGCAAGATTGGAAGGAGTAAGAACATTACTTGCATATGCAGCCTACAAAAGTTTTAAAGTCTATCAAATGGATGTAAAGTTAGCATTTCTAAATGGGATATTAGAAGAAGAAGTTTACATCAAACAAGATGATGGATTTGTTGACCCAAGCAAAAAGAACATGGTTTGCAAACTACACAAAGCACTATATGGACTAAAGCAAGAACCAAGAGCATGGTATGAGAGATTGCACAATTATCTGATAAAGATTGGATTTGCAAGAACCAATGAAAACAACAATCTGTATTTGAAGACAGAGAAAAACAAAGGTACTTTATTGGCTGAAATTTTTGTTGATGACATTATATTTAGCGGACAAGATATGTTATGCCAAGCATTTGCAAAGGAGATGCAAACTAAATTTGAGATGTCTATGTTTGGTGAGATAAATTTTTTTGTTGGCTTATAAATATATTAGATGAAGAATGGTATCTATATTACTCAATCAAAATATGTCAAGGAGATACTAAAAACTTTTGGAATGAAAGATTCAAAACCAGTGAGTACACCCATGGCTACTGGACAAAAGTTAACAAAAAATGATGATACAAAAGAAGTGAATCAAACCCTCTACAGATCAATGATTGGAAAGCTGCAATATGTTGTGCATAGCAGACCTGATATTGCACTGGCTATTGGTATTGTTGCAAGATTTTCTGCCAATCCTAAGGAAACTCATATGATGGTGGTAAAAAGAATTTTGAGATGTTTGAAAGGAACATATGACTATGGTCTGTATTACATAGAGAATCACAAGTTTGAACTCAGAGTCTATACTAATTCTGATTGGGCTAGAAATGTTGATGATAGGAAAAGCACCATAGGTGGAGCATTTATTTTAGGAAAAAGATTAGTTTCATGGACAAGCAAGAAACAAAATTGCACCTCACAATCTACAACTGAAGCCGAGTATGTAGCGGCAACAGTTAATTGTTCTAATATTGTGTGGTTAAAGATACTACTGACAGGTATGTAAGAAGAAATTACAGAACCAGTTGTTATATATTATGATAACATGAGTGCCATTAATATTTCTAAGAACCCTGTAATGCACTCTAAAACAAAGCATATAGCTATCAAGTATCATTACTTGAGGGAGCTAGTTCAGAAGAAGGATGTGAGACTGGAATATGTGAATACTAAGGAGCAGTTAGCAGACATATTTACAAAGGCATTACCCAAGGATGCTCATGAGTATCTATGAGGTAAAGTAGGGGTGATTCCCCTAACTGAGGCTAATTAGTTCAGAATGGTCCTCTTGCATCAAATATTATATCTAGAATATTTGACACATTGATGCACAGGCAGTAAAACTTTAGGATATTGCCTAAAGTTGTGAAAAGAGACAAGGACAGAAAATAGGATCAGTCATAAACAAGATGATGGGAACAATATGATACAAAATTTTAGAAAAGAAGAATCTAAATGATGAAGATGTCAATGTCTTTGGCACTGTTGTCAAAGAGGGAGAAGTTTACTAAAAGAAGGAGATGTTTACTATACTTAGAGATAAAGGGAGAGTTTACTGAAAGAGGGAGTCTACAGATGAACATACATAGAAATATTTTAGTGTGATAACAGACACAGAAGGAAAAATGTTTTACAAGATGAGAATCAAAATGAAGCTAAAGACATTAATGAAGATTTGTTCATATCAAGGAACACATGCAGACTTTTTGGATTGTATGGTAACTATGGTTGAAAATTATTGTTTTATTGTTTAGTGTTGCCATAAATGCCAAAGAGGGAGATTGTTGGAAAGATAAAATGGAAACAATCATTGTTTTGTCATTGATGTCAAATATTAACTGGTGAAACTATTGCTATCTATTTGAGTACCATATTTATTGATTGATGAAGGAGATTTAACAAGAAGACCAAGTGGAATGGTTGAGTTATGGGAAATCACAAGGTACTTGACCAGTTGGCACATTGGACAAGTAATGTGTTGTTTATCTTTTGATGACAGTTTACTGTGAACAGTTAATGCTGAGAGAAGTCAGTGATGACCGAGCGCCAGTAAATTGCTGAGGAAACCAGTGATGACTAAGCTAAAGAACATAGTGTTGGCTGAGTGTCAGTATTTTGGTAATTGTTGAGATTTGAGATCTCTATCCGACATAATTGATTTTATTGGGATATGTAAAGTTAATTGAGGATAAGAATGATTGCTCCACACTATTTAAATGCATGGGTAACTGTAATTAATGCATGGATCAAAGATTTAATTAGTGATTTATTTGGAGAAGTAAACCAAATGTAAAGATGGAAAGATCCATTGGATCTGACCTAACCTAAGATCTACGATCTTGATTAAGCGGCAAAAGATTTATCTGAGCTAGATGAAGAGGTATATGATAACCTCAAGGGGTTATTCACGAACTGTGTAAGTGTGTATGCAAGAGGATTGAATAGTTAATTGACTGATTGACATAATCTAGCAGAGAAGGCTGAACAAAGAAGCAAAGAGCTACGAGAGTGATTGCTTGATGGATTTCCAAGTAGATCTGAAGATTGAAATGAGAATGGAGGCCACTCAGTGAATTAGCATTAGAGCTGAATTGGATCTGGATTTGCAAAGTAAGTTGTATGTATCAGATCGCACGTACTGATTACTTTTTAACCATTGTATCAGTCAAAATCCTTTAACCAGGTTGACCTAACAGTCATTGCATAAATCCTTTAAGCAAGGTGACATTTAGGTGGAATGTTCTAAGTCCTCTAAAAAGGCCAATCCTGATAGGCTGATTAAATCCTTTAACCAGGTCACATTTAGCAATGTGTTTTGTAACCTTTAACAGGGTTGGCTCCTAACAGAGCTCACTTTAGAAGAGTGAAAACTTGATAGCATGTTATTGGTGGTTTTTCCCAAATTAGGTTTCCACGTTAAATACAGGTGTCAATTTGTGTGAATGTTTATGTTGTGTTTTACTGTTATTTTTCTACAAGCTGATTACATTTGAACAGTAAAATTGCATATGTATGTTGTTGATTTATGCTATTGCTGCCAAGCAGATCTGAATTGTTCAAAGTGGTATAAAGTTTAATTTGGTACATCTAGACCCGAGGATAACTGATTCACCCCCCTCTCAGTTATTATTAATTCATTCTAACATTTTCTTATACAAATATAAACCTATATGGTTTATATCTATATAAATAAACAAAATGAGAACCCCCATAAATGATATGCTTTGAAATAGGCAAAACATTGATGTATGTTATGATATATTTAGAATGTTATAAGAAGTAATTATTTGACATTCAATTAACTAATGGTGTTAATCAAAAGTCACGTGAAGAAGAACTTTTTAGGTATTAATTTTTTCACAAAAAATGGGGCTCAGATTGAGCCTTTGGTAAGAATTTCTAAACTTAGCATATAAATTCAACTAAAGTCATATTATAAAGAACTTTCCAGGTATCAAATTATCCTCATGACATGGGATCTGATGTAACCTGTGGTAAGATCATTAAATGCATACTTTAAATATAGTATGTATTCTTTGATCACAAGAATAAATAGTGGTAATTACAATGTTTATGCTCTTGAAAATATGTTTATCCATTTTTGGATTATATGCTATTTTTACCAATTATTTCTACTATTCCCCGTGGCAAGAGAATTTCTATGTATTAGTACTGGAAGATGGAAAAAGCATAAGAGAAGGAAGTTAACCCAAAAAGTAAATGGAAGGAAGGGACAAAGACATAAAAAGAAAGATTTCATTTTCTTAAAGATAAAATTACATGGTTAATACTATGTATTTACTTAAAACTGAAAGATTGATAAATATTAATGGGCCAAGATTGGAAGTTTTCTCCACCCCGCTCTTTCCCACAAGTTCCCCTAATGAGCTAGGTTGTAATTAGGTTTATATTAATTAAATAATTGGTAATAGCCTTTTATTGATAAAAAAAATTTGGACAAGCTTTTATGATTTCTAAATACTATTTCTAAGAACCATTGAAATAATCTTACTTTTCTTTAACTAATCCATAAAAAAAGAAATAAATTTTTTAAATGCCCTAATCTTACCCTAGTAACATCATACTATCATACCCAGTTAAGACAATAGCCTGTATAAGAAAATAATATCAGAGAGTACCTGAACTTGAATCTGATGGGTGTCTCATAAAAGTTTAATTGTGCTTTTAAATTATACATATTTATGGACTCTTTGGAAAGATCATCCACCGTGTCTAGTATGTCTGCAAAAGTTCTTGCTCTTTCTTTTGTTTCATCTAGAAATGGAAGTGTTTCCTTGAAGCCCTATGTTGTGAGAGATAATTTTCTTCCTTGTACAAAATTTTTTCATGCAAAGGCATGACTGAGTTATCTAGCCAAGAAAAGAACTGTAAATTTTCACAAGGCCCAACAAAATTTAGGCATGAATTCAAATAATTTTGCGCTGCTCCAATTTTTTAAGACACGGAAACAAAGACCAAACGAATGCTCTTTTGAAATTAAAATGTAATGTCTCTCTTCCATTAAGGGTGATTCACATGAAGTTCAAATATAATTCTAGAGCCTATTCACATTTCATAAATGTCAGTTACTGAAGAATCTTTGAGTTAATTTGAACTAACAGTTGCATCATTTTTGTTAAAAGCCCAAATGTTTACAACCAAATTTGCTTCCTTTGTAAGAATACTCTCACCTTAATTAATTATTGTAATTTATTTTACTTGTTAAGCTGAAAAGATTCTTCCCGTGAAATAAAATTTGATTGTAAACATTTGACTTCAAAAAAAAAAAATTGACAGTCATTTTAGTGTCTTATGATGTAAGTGGTAAAGAAATATTTTAGTGTCTTATGATGCAAGTGGTAAAGAAATAGACCAGCCAACTTTTAATATATTGAAAATAATACAACTATAAATATGCTCATAACGGTTTATTTTTCTTCACATGACTACTTACGATTTAAATTCTCATATTTATTATTATTTTGTGTGTTTCATAACCTAGCAGTAGAAGACAAAATGAGCGACGTTGTAAGTAAACGAAAAGTTAGTCAAGGTAGAAAAAATAATATGGATCAAATAAATTGGCAATAGAGAGATGAAATTAATTGATCAATTGGCAATGAAGGGATGTAAGTAACTAATGAGTAAGCAAGGATGATCGAGGCGACGACAGACAGGAATAGGGGAGTGGCTAGGGTTTCAAATGGCATAGGGAGTGATGGAGGAACCATAGCAGTGATAGAGGATGATGGAAATGCTGATGGGGATGGGGATCCCTGGTGGGTTTTGAGGTATAATTTTAGTGCATGGCACTTGGGTTTCTTCCTTTTTGGCAAAGACTGCTCGTTGTCTCTGTTTACTGAAAATCAGCTTTTGGTGGTATAGCTCCTTGTCAAGGCGGCTGGCAGGGCTGGTGTGGTGGTTGGTCATGCCCTCCATGGCATTTTTGGGGAGTTTTTTTCTCCTAGATCTATTTTCCCACCTTTTGGTGGCTCTGTAGTCTTCTGGCCAGGATCCATACTTTGCCCCATTTTTCTTGGCAAAGGGGCTTTGTTGGGTGGTTTGGAGGAATGGGTCCTAGGACATTTCTCTTTGGTTTGGGGATTCCCCATTGAGGCCTCTTAGCCTTCTTTTTTGGTGCTTCTCAAATGATATTTTTATTTACCTTGTGGAGCAGAGTATACTGTTGGGGAGCTTCCCCAAGCTGTTTAAAGCCCATGTTTTTGGGACTTTTGATGTTGTCTCTTCTCCCTTTCCCCCATGGAATCCTATGGAGGTGGAAAGTTTTCAGGTGACTTTGGTTAAGGTCTAGCCTGACTTTCTTCCGTTCCTCTATTCTTCCTTACCTATTGAGGCATTGGTTTCTTCTGTTGAGGTGAAGACTAGCTGTGTGGGAAAAATGGATGGTTGCTGGTTGGGGTTTCTGCTTTATCATGGCTACCTGATCTGAGGGTTTTATGGAAGCTGGCCTTTCCTTTCTGTTATTAAGATCTTCATTTACCCTATTGAGGTGGGTGACACTCCTATTGAGGTGGAGTGGTCTTCTCTTGGCATTTTTTGGACTAGCATATGGATAGTTTCTTTCATGGGAAGATCAAAGGTTATTAAGGATTATCTTTCTTCTTTTTCTACCATAGTTACCTCTTTGGGGTTTGCCTCTAGAAAGAGTCTTTTGGTTTTGGGGACCAAGTCAAAACCCTTGTTGTTTTTACTAGAGACTTTAAATGTATATTATTTATTCTAGCTATCCCTTTAGAGGCTATTAGTTGAGGTTTGGGGAGCAAGATTCTTCCCCAGTTATAGATTAGGTTGCAGGCCTCCTGTTCTGGACAACGTGACTATCTTCTCCTGGCTGCTGTCTGGTTGGTGTGTCTGTGCTACTAGGTTTCAAGTTTATTTTTGATTTGAGTAGCTGATCGTCTAAGTGGGGTTTCAAATCCCCCTCAAAATATGTGTACAAGGTTCAGGGGCCCCATCAAAACTTGGTTCTTCAGCCTTGTGGTGGCCTATTTCATTTGTTTGGCTCTGTCCATTTAGTCTGGGCATTATTTATGATCTTTCACTCTCTTTTGGGTTTCAGGACCCTTCAAAACCTATTTTACTTAATAAAAAACTAATGAGTAAGCAATAAAACTACTTGCTATCATTTCTGATGGGTTGCTCGAGCAACTCTCATTTCCGTGTTATTTCCAGTTTACATTCACGCTCATATTTCCTTTGCAGGTGGGAGGTATTATTTGCATATATATATATATATATATATATATATATATATATATGTATATATATATTTGTTTTATTTTTGCTGACACTTAACATATGTTGCAGATGATGTGACTCTAGGGAGTTTCATAAATTTTTTGATCTATTGCAATCTGGTTCTCATAAAAAAAACATTCTTAGTTTCTAAATTTAATGTATGGCACTGAAATTTAGTAAAGGTTTATAGAAGCCTCTCCAATGAATCTATTATGTATTTAATTTTTCCATTGCTATGTATTTGACAATTTAGTTTTGTAGCTTGTAATTTTTATTTTTATTCTCTTTTTAAAAATCAACCTTGCATTATACTTTGATGAATGTCCATACCCCTGTCCAACAAATCCATCTTATGCATAAAAAATAAATTATTTGTAGGTACAAAGGACTTGTTATTGAGTGTTAACACATAAATACTTTATAAAATGCAGCAGAGCCTCATCCTCACCAGCTTTACAATATGTAATACTTTAAAAGTTTCATCTTAAGTCAGTAATATAAATGATATGCATGTTATAAATTTTGTAAGTGCAACTCATGCATGGGTTGATTTTATTATACTTGCCGTAGGCAATATACTATTGCATTCACTTGTGCACAATTAGTCAATTAGTTTTGCACCAATCAACCAATCATAAGTCACTATTTTTTTGTCGTTTGAAAATTTCTAATGTTTAAATATTTATTTACTAATTAAATATATTATATAAATTACTTATCTCCCTTATGATTGGTTCAATTGATTTGGTCTTATAGGACCCCTTTTTTCAGACGCTTGAACTTTTTTTTGGGCAAGATTTGTGAAATACAAATGTTAAAAAAAGAATGTTAATATTTTCAAAAGATCATTTCAAAACTTAACAAATAAAATATCAAACCAAACTTTCATATTTTATTCTGTATAATCTGATTATTTTATTCATCCTTTTAAAAGTCTATAATATGATTATTTTATTTCCATTTTCTTTTATTTTCATATCACTAAAAATTTAATATTAAATAAACATAAAAATTTATATATACAAATATATTAAGAAAAAATTAATTGAAACACTATTAACATTATTATTACAAGACCTATGTGTTGTTTCTGAAGTTTTTTGTTGATACCTTTTTTACTAGTTGAATTTGCTTGTAAATTCCTTTTAAATCATCTTATGACTTGATGTAATTTTTTTGTACAAAAGACCTTCACTTTTTTAACTTCAATCACCTTCCCTAAAATAACTCTAGCTTTTATAATTTGATAAAAAATATTACTTGAGTTATGATTTATAAAT
>MU225307.1:3660525-3690146 GCA_018584345.1 Thuja plicata
CACCTTCCCTAAAATAACTCTAGCTTTTATAATTTGATAAAAAATATTACTTGAGTTATGATTTATAAATTTTTTATTCATTTATTTTTATTTTATAACATTACTTATATTTATTTTTATTAAATAACTATTAATTAAAATATACTAATATTTATAATGAAATTAAAATTAAATTTATAATTAAGCCGATAAGCTTTTTATTATGGGCATCGCCCACTCACGAAAAATTGTTATGCAACCGGTAAATTATCTTATACGAGAACAAGGGAAAGTTGTCATGCATCCGGTAAATTGTCATGAAACCAGTAGATGGATAGAGAGATTTATTTTAATCCTTAATCCACTGACAGAATTGTCTGATACTGAAAAAGTCTTACAAGAGTTTCAACAAAAATATAATCAAATACGGTTTCAAGCAATTAAATAAAACTATTTTTTAGTAAACTACTGAAGTCGTCTCAATATTTTTAACTATAACATTAGGTATGCAAGAGGGATTGATACCTGTCCAAATTTTGTGGGTAAACATGGTGAATGATGGACCACCTGCAACGGCTTTGGGTTTCAACCCACCAGATGTGGACATAATGAAGAAACCCTCTCAAAGAAGTGATGATTCTATGATTAATGCCTGGGTGTTGTTCCACTACTTGGTATTTTCTTCTCTCAATACTTCTGTCAATCAAATATGTTGTTTGGTTACAATGAAAGGTGGCATTATAAAATAGTAAATACCAATTCTGATTGCATGTATTTATTTTGCAGGTTATTGGTCTTTGTGTTGGTGTAGCTATAGTTGGTATTTTTTCTATATAGTATACCCAAGGAACATTTTTGGGCATAGTCAATTTACTGGAGGATGGGCATACTCTCGTGAGATTTTCCTAGCTTAGGAACTGGGACCAGTGCTCTTCTTAAGGAAGATTTCATTGTGTCTCCCTTCAAGGCAGGATTACAAGTTTTTTCCTTCGATAGCAATCCATGTGATTACTTCTCAATTGGAAAAGTTAAAGCTATGACACCTTCCTTGACTGTGCTGGTTGCAATTGAGATGTTCAATTCATTAAATGCATTTTTAAAAGATGGAAGTCTTCTTGTAATACCACTGTGGGTTAAACCATGTTTGTTACTGGCCATGTAAGTCTCATTTGGTGTCCACTTTGTGATTCTTTATGTGCCTTTCCTTGCAAAATTTTTTGGCATTGTGCCTTTGAGCTTGAATGAATGGATTCTTGTATTAGCAGTGTCATTACCAGTGATACTCATTGACGAGATATTGAAGCTTCTCAGAAGATGCACATCCAAAATAGGGAGACATAGATCTTTAAAGACTGACCAAAAGCTAAAGAAAGATAATTAGAGGTGCATCTAGAGAACTCAAAGTTGCAATGGAATATTTGTGGATACGTAAAGATGCAGCTAAAATTTTTTTGACAGCCTATATGAAATATTTGTTTTGTTTGCCAGAAAATTATTATAGTTATGGATGTAATCAAAGACAATTTGAATACTATATGAGCATCCTGTATGGGTCCAATTGAGGCCAAGGAAGATGCATGGGATGCAATTGAAAAATTATAGAATATGGACTATCCTTACACTGGGAAAGGACAATATTTGTCTATCAAATCTCATTACACTAGAATGCTTCCTAAACGTGTGCATTTATAGTGGCACTTTTAATATTAGGTAGAAAACAAGGACATCTCTACGATAAGTTAATAGCTTTTCTATTTCTTCATCTTTTCTGTACTGTGGTGGGCATAAAAGAGGATTTATTGTAGAGCTTAAGTGAATTATATTCATTGGACATGCTATATTAAGTAATGTAAGTAGTAATTTCACTCTATTATTTGTTTAATGATATATTTTCTTTAACTGGAGGTTGGTCTCAGGCATTTTAAATATTTGCACATATCATGGTGTTAGGAGATTTTTTTAAATTTTCACTACTTCTCTTAAATCTTAAATGACTATATATTTATAATTTAGGGTTTCTATAATGAACATTGAACAAAGAAGGAAAAGAGAATGAGACAAAATTTCAATCTAGGTTTGCTTGGGGTTTGATTGCATCCTTGAGTAGATGAAGGTGGGTCATACCTGCAAAAATGGATCCAAAAAATTTGAGAGAGATATGATATCTTGATTAGTACAATGAGTTGCCAAAGCATTAAAAACTTGAATGAATCTTCATGTGAGGGAAATTTTCCCAAATCATTGTGGTACTTGTGAAACCGGTGTTGGTACTTGTATATGTCAACTAGGATACGAGAGGATCTCTGGATATGATCTATTGCTAAAGAGTATAAACTTGCTGACTAGAAAGGTTGAGACTATAATGGAATGCCATATTTCAATCCAATCAAATCTACAATTTGTACATTAGAGGAAAATTATAAGAGTTTTTGAACCTTGCAATTTTTATAGAGATGTGATAATTAGAGTGCATTTCAACCAATGGGTTGGATCACAGATAATGTAGCACTATTTGGTTTCTCAATCCTGCTAAATATTACACAGGCCATAAAAAAAATACCCCTATTCTGGGCCCTCAGGTGAAAAAAAAAATTCAATTTAATAAAAGATAATCACTACATATATCTCTAAAAAGTTTGTATAAAATATATAGAAAGTTTTTTTTTTTGGGGGGGGGGGAGATGTCTGTTTTATTTATATGTATTCTATAAAAAAGTTCACATATTTTTATATTAATTATATGTATTATATTAAAAAGTTCATATATTTTTATATAATTTTATAATGCCATGACTGTAGGATTTAAAAAAAAATGGCCACGCTGAGAAGGTTTCATAATCTTTCAAGTAATTGCAATTACCATGTGTAAGACCAAATTCAAAGCCTTCAAGTAAATACAATCAGCTTGTGTAAGACAAAATTTGACAGCCTCTTCTAGCATTCTTTTTGCCTATGCCAAAATGAGACCTTTGGGATAGGGTATTAACACCACTTTATGATTTAGATTCCAAAAATGTCACCACTTATGGTCTTTCAAACATATATGCATAAAAAGAGAGGTTGGGTGAGGTTCAGATGGTAATGAGATTTACATCTCATATAGAAGAGGGGGCTCTATTTAAAACCCCCACACAACCTACCACATTTCAAGCGGACACAACTTATACGGATGTAAAGACAACAACTATGCAAGCCTACCATAAACTGGAGACCAACCGTTATCCACTTGTTGTCGCCTTACATTCATTCAACTTAACCTTTGGGAGGAGTCACTACAAATTTTTGAGGACTATTTGTTTGTACTTTGAATCCAATGTGAGATGTTTTAATCCAAATTCTCAGATGAATTGTCACTGCAATTCACCAGTCATAGAAGACATGTATTAAATAAAAATGATTTGACGCAACCATTGCCAATATCCTCATTGCCTATGCCAAAATGGGAGCTTTCGAACATGGGCATAAAAGATAGAGGAGTTTCTTAGATTTTTTTTTTCAGAATTACAATATGGTCTGAGTATTGCTGTGAGGTGTCACATGTTTGAAATTTTTTTTGTTAACATGTAATGGTCTCAGGTGTTGTATGAAAGGTAAATTTTATAGTAGTAAAGATGTGACATGTTGAATTTCTTAACATTGAACAATAAATAGTTAGAGGCACTATTAATAATTGAAGTGAATGTAGAATTGGCAGAGATGTAACAAAAAATGCAAATTTGAGAGGTGGAAATATGAAATGCCAAATACCTTCTTCTACACACAATTGGAAAAGTGTAGTGAAAGGTCAATGCAAACCAATAAATTAGACATTGTCATTAGAAAAAAAAGACCAATGAAAATAACATCTCTGAAACACAATTATGTTGTATATGATAACAAAATTTTGTCTGATTTTAGTTGGATGTTAAGGTTTATGAGAGGCCAAGAAGTACAATGAAGTAACAAGGAAAGTGGAAGGGGAAGTGAAGGGTACAAAGAATTTGACCACTGGACCCTGGTGAGGCATATGCCTCTCCATTTGGGGGCATGGGGATTGTGGTAGGTTTAATTTGAATGGTCCTTTTAGTTTATTATCTTTACATCAAATTTATGTATTTTAGTTCATTTGAAGGAGGTGGAGTTGGATGTCGATGTGGAGGTGGAGGTGGAGGCGAAGGACAATGAGAGAAGAGAAGAGGAAGAGGAAGAGGAAGATGAAGAGGAAGAGGAAGGAGGAGGAGAAGGAGGAGGAGGAGGAGCAAGAGGAAGAAGAAGAAGAAGAGGAGGAGGAGCTTGAAGAAGAAGTAGAAAATGAAGAAGAATAAGAGGAGGAGGAAGAAGAAGAATAAGAAGAAAAAAGAGGAGGAGGAGGAGGAAGAGGAAAAAGAAGAGGAGGAGGAGAAGAAGCAGAAGAAAAGGAGTTGGTTGAAGAAGAAGAAGAAGAAGAAGAAGAAGAAGAAGAAGAAGAAGAAGAAGAAGACCCCCATTATATTCCACTATCGGTGTGACCATTGCACCTTTCATACATGCAAGTTCTAGTTATAATTAATTACGACAAGTACAGGCCACTACGTGACACTTGTTTTCTTTGTAAGTTTAGTAAGAGCAAGATAGGTTAATTTTATTCACTTAGCATTTTACTATGTATAAATATTTGATAATTTTACTTATTAATTATTTTTTATAGTTATATAATGGAATTAAGGTAATTAATATGAATTAATCTTTGAAGATCTGAATGTAAGATAAATCATTATGAGACATTGTAGTTTATGAATTTTAATTTTAAAAATTATTATCACAAAAATTAATTTATTTTGAATGATATAATATAATTTTATTTTCCTCTTAAATTATCAAAGGCATAGTAGTTTCAATGGAATTGAAAAGAATGAGGGGGGATATAAATTTGAAAAAAATAAGGAAAATAAGTAAGAATATATGATTGTAAAAACTTACTTTCTTTGGTCTTAAGAGATTAAGAATCTTTTTAACTCTTTATTTAAAATAAAAATAAAAATTAAAGATTAACTTATATAAAACAAATTTATAATTTTAAAAATGTTTTAAATATGATAAAACATTGTACCAAATAGTTTGAAAGTAAATTTTATATTAAACCATGAAAAAATAAATTCTAAACCTTGAGAGAAAATCTTCTACTCTTTCAAATTTTCTCATGAAATGTTAATTATCAATCTCATTACAACACAATTTATCATTTTCAATCATTTTTTTGATAATTAATAGGTCTTAGGTGAATAATTTTATTAATTTTAAACCTATTACAACCCGGCTCACTAGGGGCACTATAGGAAAGAGCCAGGTGGAGAAAAGCTCTGGTTTTGCCCCCAAAAATATAAAGATCTAAAGTATAATAATTTTACATATATCCCGCTCATATGCGGGTTATTAATGATGATTCATGTATCCTCATTCATAAACATATGACACTAGATTTTTAGTACCATATTTTGTGATCATACATTATATTGCTAAGACATATATTTAAAAGCACTCCTTCTTCCTTCCACTTTTCATTCCGAGTCATTCAAGAACTCTATTGAGCCCGTGGCTTCCTGCATAACAACAGAGAACAAATACCAAACAACTATCTATCTATTATATTAATGGAATATGATACAACCGAGATTTATACATCATCCCCTTTATGCACGGAAAAAGTGTTAGTCATAAACAAAAACTTAAGAAATTGCAATTAGTTCCCTTTGAATCACATCAATATTCCTGTCATTATTTTGGGAGCCCAATATTTGTAATTTTCATACATACAACAATTCTCTTTCCAATCAGATTAGCACTTGCAAATTAGGGTCTTCATCACTGTAATGTTGTTTTGAAAACTGACCCCGTTTGCCTTGTGAGCAGTGACCACCATGCCAACAATTGGAGAGATTGCAACATGATCACGATCTAATCACAACCTTCCTTTGAATTTTAGAGGGGATGCTCCCTTGTATGATGTGGGTGTTTGGTATTTTTGTGTACTTTTAACCAGAAAGTACATAAAGGAGAAAACATAAGCTAAAATAAGATAAGCAAAAGAAACCCTAGAATGACAGACATACAAATACCAAATAGGATTTCAGAATGGATTATTATTACAAAGGAATATTTAGCACAAAATGCAATGATGACCAAAGAAATGATAACAGATCTTGACATACGAAAATATATACTATCTCAATACATTCAAATCAAAATACCAGGAAAAGAACGCATTTTATCATAAATGAGATGATTTATTGCTAAATCTGAAGCATAAAAAAGTTCTAATTGTGTCTATATCATTTGATATAAATTATTATTTTTCTTTCTTAATTTTGACACATTTCTATCAACCTCAATTTTAATTCAAACTTTAAGGCAAATAGATGATCTCTATAACTATTACCTTAACATGTTTATTTAAAACTATGATTATCTATTATTCATTTGACATGATTGTCTATTAAGTTCCATGTCTAGACGTCCATCTTACCACCTAAGAGGTTAGTAAACCACCAAATAGACCTAATCCGTGGAGCTACCCTACCCATTAAGGAAGCCTATAAAATGACCCCCCAACAGAATGAAGAGATAGCTAGGCAAGTTCAAGAATTGTTAGAACAAGGTCTTATAAGAAAGAGCACTAGCCCTTTTTCCGTACCCACAGTATTAGCACCTAGAAGAAAGGGGGAACTTGGAGGTTATGTATAGACTCCAGAGAAATCAATAGGATTAACATTAGGTATAGGTTCCCTATCCCTAGGATAAAAGACCTAATAGAGTGTCTAGGAGGGGCTAGATACTTCACAAAGATAGACTTAAAAAGTGGATACCATCAAATAAGGGTGAATGAAGGGGATGAGTGGAAGACATCCTTCAAAACTACTAAAGGACTGTATGAATGGATAGTCATTGCATTTGGCCTATCAAATGCCCCATTAACTTTCATGAGGTTGATGAATGAGGTATTGAAAGACTACATTGGGAAGTTTGTAGTAGTGTACTTGGATGACATACTCATATTTAGTAGAACAAGAGAAGATCACCTCAAGCACTTGGAATTGGTATTTAAGAAGCTGCAGGAGGAGAAGTTGATGATCAACTTAGAAAAGTGTGAATTCATCAAGACAAAGCTGGTGTACCTTGGTTTTTTACTGTCACAAGGTAACTTAAAAATGGATCCAAGAAAGGTTGAGGCCATCATCAACTGGCCTACTCCAAGGACAAGCACTGAGGTAAGGAGATTTCATGGTCTTGCACAATCCTATAGAAATTTTATTAAATAGTTTAGTGCAATATGCGCTCCTATGCTAGATACAATTAAGGGAGGTATGAAGACCAAGTTTGTTTGGAATGAGAAAGCTAATAGTGGCTTTGAACTAATGAAAAAGAAGATAGCAACTCAAACAATTTTAGTGTTGCCAAGATTTGAAAAATTGTTCACAGTGGAGTGTGATGCCACCAATGTGGCAATTGGAGCAGTCCTAAGTCAGGAGGGAAGACCAGTGGCCTTCCATTCGGAGAATTTGAGTGAAGCTAAGAAGAGATATTCTTCTTATGACCTACAGATGTATGCTCTGGTCTAGTCAATGAGAAAATGGAGGCATTACCTATTGCCAAAGGATTTTATAGTCTATTCTGACAACCAAGCATTGAGTTTCTTGAACTCATAAGACAAATTGAGTCATAAGAAAATGAAGTGGGTTGAATGCCTACAAGCATATACATTCAACATCAAACACAAGAAAGGGTTGCAAAATTGAGTTGCAGATGCTTTGAGCAGAAGAGCATTGACCATTCAGGAGATTCAACTACAGAGTATGGGTATTGACAACTTCAAGGACATGTATGAAGAAGATGAGGACATTTATAAGGTATGTCAAGAGTATAAAAACCACTTTTATAGTCAATACTCTGAATACACTTTGCAGTCTAGTCTTTTGTTTAAAGGGGGTCAGTTGTGTGTCCCTCGAGGTTCAATAAGAATGAATCTCATACAAGGGAAACACAATGGTGCACTTAGTGGCCATTTTGGGATAAATAAAACTCAGGAGTTAGTCCAAAGATTCTATTTTTGGCCCAAGATGAACTTGGATGTGAAGAGATATGTTAAGGGATGTATTATCTGTCAGAAGGCTAAAGGAACATCTACAAATGCAGGCCTATATCAACCCTTACCCATTCCAACTAGGCCATGGGAATGTCTAAGTATGTATTTTTTGGTAGGTCTACCCAAGATTAGACAAGGAATGGATAGTGTCTATGTGATTGTAGACAGATTTAGTAAGATAGCTTACTTTGTGCCATGCAAGAAAACAAATGATGCTAGTCAAATAGATTCTTTATTCTTCAAGGAGGTTGTTAGGATACGTGGTTTACCTTTCATTTGATTAGGTGGTAAGACTCCAAATGATGGATTAGTTCTATGTAAAGTAGACGTCCATACATGGAACTTAATAGACAATCCTGTCAAATGAATAATATATTATCATAGTTTTAAATAAACATGTTAAAGTAATAGTTATAGAAATCATCTATTTGCCTTTAATTTTGTATTAAAATTGAGGCTGATAGAAATGTGTCAAAATTAAGAAAGAAAAATAATAATTTATATTAGACGATATAGACACAATTAGAACTTATTTATGCTTCAAATTTAGCAATAAGTCATCTCATTTATCGGAAGGGAGGGGACAATCTAAGTGCACCTCATTTAAGATATGGAGATGTATATAAATATAATCTATATACATATACATGCATATTGAGGTAGACAAACAATGTACACCTGTATACATAAATAAGAGTAAATATCTACATAGTTTGAGGTGTAGCTAGAATAGAAAACTCTGGTTAGAGGTGGTTTTGTCATATCATCTTTTCACCTACCTGTTGAGTTAGAGACACAATATTTCTGTATAACTAGATTTTCTTATACAAATATAAACCTATATGGTTTATATCTATATAAATAAACAAAATGAGAACCCCCATAAATGATATACTTTGAAATAGGCAAAACACTGATGTATGTTTTGATATATTCAGAATGTTATAAGAAGTAATTATTTGACATTCAATTAACTAATGGTGTTAATCAAAAGTCACGTGAAGAAGAAATTTTCAGGTATTAATTTTTCACAGAAGATAGGGATCAGATGCAACCTTTGGTAAGAATTTCTAAACTTAGCATATAAATTCAACTAAAGTCATATTACAAAGAACTTTCTAGGTATCAAATTATCCTCATGACATGGGATCTGACGTAACCTGTGGTAAGATCATTAAATACATACTTAAAAAATATAGTTTGTATTATTTGATCACAAGAATAAATAGTGGGAATCACAATGTTTATGATCTTGAAAATATGTTTATCCATTTTTGGATTATATGCTATTTTTACCGATTATGTCTACTATTCCTCGTGGCAAGAGAATTTCTATGTGTTAGTACTGGAAGATGGAAAAAGCATAAGAGAAGGAAGTTAACCCAAAAAGTAGATGGAAGGAAGGGACAAAGAAATAACAAGAAAGATTTCATTTTCTTCAAGATAACATTACACGGTTAATACTATGTATTTACTTAAAACTGAAAGATTGATAAATATTAACGGGACAAGATTGGAAGTTTTCTCCACCCCGCTCTTTCCTAATAGTGCCCCTAATGAGCTAGGTTGTAATTAGGTTTATATTAATTAAATAATTGGTAATAGCCTTTAATTTATAAAAAAAATTTGGACAAGCTTTTATGATTTCTAAATACTATTTCTAAGAACCATTGAAATAATCTTACTTTTATTTAACTAATCCATAAAAAAAGAAACATTTTTTTTAAATGCCCTAATCTTACCCTAGTAACATCAAACTAGCATACCGAGTTAACACAATAGCATTTATAAATAAATAAGATCAGAGAATACCTGAACTTGAACCTGACGGGTGTCTCATAAAAGTTTAATTGTTCTTTTCAATTATGTATATTTGTGGACTCTTTGGAAAGATCATCCATTGTGTCTAACCTTTGTATGTCTGAAAAAGTTCTTGCTCTTTCTTTTGCTTCCTCTAGAAATGGAAGTGTTTCCTTGAAGCCCTGTGTTGTGATCAAAGCTAATTTTCTTCCTTGTAGAATAATTTTTCATGCAAAGACATGACTGAGCTATCTAGCCACGAGGAGAACTGTAAATTTGCACAAGGCACAATCACATTTATGCATGAATTCAAATCATTTTGCGTTGCTCCAATTTTTTAAGACATGACAATAAAGACCAAATGAATGCTCTTTTGAAATTAAAATGTAATGTCTCTCTTCCATTATGGTTGATTCACATGAAATTCAAATATAATTTTAGAGCCTATTCACATTTCATAAATGTGAGTTACTGAAGAATCTTTTGAGTTAATTTGAACTAACAGTTGCATCATTTTTCTTAAAAGCCCAAATGCTTACAACCAAATTTGATTCCTTAATTATTGTAATTAATTTTACTTGTTAAGCTGAAAAGCTTCTTCCCATGAAAGAAAATTGGATTGTAAACATTTGACTTCAAAAAAATAAGTTTGCTTAATTAATTATTGTAATTCATTTTACTTGTTAAGATGAAAAGCTTCTTCCTATGAAAGAAAATTTGATTGTAAACATTTGACTTCAAAAAAAAAAATTTGACAGTCATTTTAGTGTCTTATGATGTAAGTGGTAAAGAAATATTTTAGTGTCTTCTGATGTAAGTAGTAAAGAAATAGACCAGCCAACTTTTAATATATTGAAAATAATACAACTAGAAATCTGCTCACAATGGTTTATTTTTCTTCACATGACTACTTAAGATTTAAATTCTCATATTTATTATTATTTTGTGTGTTTCATAACCTAGCGGTAGAAGACAAAATGAGCGACGTTGTAAGTAAATGAAAAGTCACTCAAGGTAGAACAAATAATATGGATCAAATAAATTGGCAATAGAGGGATGAAATTAATTGATCAATTGGCAATGAAGGGATGTAAGTAACTAATGAGTAAGCAAAGATGATGGAGGCAACGACGAGCGGGAATAGGGGAGCGGCTAGGGTTTCAAACGATGTAGGGAGAAATGGAGGCACCAAAATGGCAATAGAAGATGATGGCGATGATGATGGAGATGGGGATCCCTGGTGGGTTTTGAGGTAGACTTTCAGCGCATGACACTTGGGGTTTCTACCTTTTTGGCAAAGACTGCTTGTTGTCTTTGTTTGCTGAAAATTGGCTTTTGGTGGTAGAGCTCCTTATTAGGGTGGCTGGAAGGGCTAGTGTGGTGGTGGGTCATGCCCTCCATATCATTTTTGGGGAGTTTTTTTTTTCTCCCAGCTCTGTTTTCCTGCCTTTGGGTGGCTCTGTGGTCTTCTGGCTAGGATTCATCCTTTGCCCCATTTTGCTTGGCAAAGGGGATTTGTTGGGTGGATTGGAGGAGTGGGATCTTGGGACATTTCTGTTTGGTTTGAGGCTTCCCTACTGAGGCCTCTTATCATTTTTTTATGGTGTTTCTTGAATGATATTTTTATTTACCTTGTGGAGCAGAGTATGCTAGTGGGGAGCTTCCCCAAGCTGTTTAAAGCCCGTGTTTTTGGGGCTTTTGATGCTGTTTCTTCTCCCTTTCCTCCGTGGACTCCTATGGAGGTGGAGAGTTTTTAGGTGACTCTGGTTAAGGTTTGGCCTGACTTTCTTCCATCCCTCTCTTCTTATTTACCTATTGAGACAGTGGTTGCTTCTATTGAGGTGAAGACTAGCCGTGCGGGAAAGATGGATGGTTGCTAGTTGGGGTTTCTCGTTTATCATAGCTACCTAATCTAGGGGTTTTATGGAAGCTGGCCTGTCCTTTCCATTATTAAGATCTTCATTTACCCTATTGAGGTGGGTGATACTCCTATTGAGGTGGAGTGGTATTCTCTTGGCTTTGTTTGGACTGGCATATGGATAGTTTCTTTTGTGGGAAGATCAAAGGTTATTAAGGATTATCTTTCTTCTTTTTCTCACATAGTTACCTCTTTAGGGTTCGCCTCTAGAGGGAGTCTTTTGGTTTTGGGGACCAAGTCAAAACCCTTTCTATTTTTGCTAGAGATCTTTAAATATATATTATTTATTCTAGCTATCCTTTTAGAGGCTATCGGTCGAGGTGTGGGGAGCTATATTCTTCCCCAATTATGGATTAGGTTGTAGGCATCCTGTTCTGGACATCCTGGCTATCTTCTCCTGGATGCTGTCTGGCTGGTGTGTCTATGCTGCTGGGTTTCAAGTTTATTTTTGATTTGAGTAGCTGATCGTCTAAGTGGGGTTTCAGATCCCCCTCAAAATTTGAGTGTACAGGGTTCAGGGGCCCCTTTGAAAAACTTGGTTCTTCAGCCTTGTGGTGGCCTATTTCATTTGTTTGGCTCTATCCTTTTAGTCTGGGCATTATTTCTGATCTTTCACTCTATTTTGGGTTTCAGCCACCCTTCAAAACCTATTTTACTTAATAAAAAACTAATGAGTAAGCAATAAAACTACTTGCTATCATTTCTGATGGGTTGCTCGAGCAACTCTCATTTTTCGTGTTATTCCCAGTTTACATTCACGCTCATATTTCCTTTGCAGGTGGGAGGTATATATATATATATCTATATATATATTTGTTTAGTTTTTGGTGACGCTTAACATATGTTGCAGATGATGTGACTCTAGGGAGTTTCATAAATTTTTTGATCTATTGCAATCTGGTTCTCATAAAAAAAATATTCTTAGTTTCTAAATTTAATGTATGGCACTGGAATTTAGTAAAGGTTTATAGTTCAGCCTCTCCAATGAATCTATTATGTATTTAATTTTTCCATTGCTATGTATTTGACAATTTAGTTTTGTAGCTTGTATTTTTTCTTTTTATTCTCTTTTTAAAAATCAACCTTCCATTATACTTTGATGAATGTCCATACCCCTATTCAACAAATCCATTTTATGCATAAAAAATAAATTAGTTGTAGTTACAAAGGACTTGTTATTGAGTGTTAACACATAAATACTTTATAAAATGTAGCAGAGCCTCATCCTCACAAGCTTTACAATATGTAATTTACTTTAAAAGTGACATCTTAAGTCAGTAATATATATGATATGCATGTGATAAATTTTGTAAGTGCAACTCATGCATGGGTTGATTTTATTATACTTGCCGTAAGAAATATACTATTGCATTCACTTGTGCACAATTAGTCAATTAGTTTTGCACCAATCAACCAATCATAAGTCACTTTTTTTTGTCGTTTGAAAATTTCTAATGTTTAAATATTTATTTACTAATTAAATATATTATATAAATTACTTATCTCCCTGATGATTGGTTCAATTGATTTGGTCTTATAGGACCCCTTTTTTCGGAGGCTTGAACTTTTTTTCCGGCAAGATTTGTGAAATACAAATATTAAAAAAAGAATGTTAATATTTTCAAAATATCATTTCAAAACTTAACAAATAAAATATCACACCAAACTTTCATATTTTATTCACTATAATCTGATTATTTTATTCATCCTTTTAACAGTCTATAATATGTTTATTTCATTTCCATTTTATTTTATTTTCATATCACTAAAAATTCAATATTAAATAAACATAAAAATTTATATATACAAATATATTAAGAAAAAATTAATTGAAAACACTATTAACATTATTATTACAAGACCTATGTGTTGTTTCTGACAGTTTTTTGTTGATACCTTTTTTACTAGTTGAATTTTCTTGTAAATTCCTTTTAAACCGTCTTATGACTTGATGTAATTTTTTTGTACAAAAGACCTTCACTTTTTTAACTTCAATCACCTTCCCTAAAATAACTCTAGCTTTTATAATTTGATAAAAAATATTACTTGAGTTATGATTTATAAATTTTTTATTCATTTATTTTTATTTTATAACATTACTTATATTTATTTTTATTAAATAAATATTAAGTAAAATATACTAATATTTATAATAAAATTAAAATTAAATTTATAATTAAGCCGATAAGCTTTTTATTATGGGCATCGCCCACTCACGAAAAATTGTCATGCAACTGGTAAATTGTCTTATACCAGAACAGGGGAAAGTTGTCATGCAGCCGGTAAATTGTCATGCAACCGGTAGATCAATAGAGAGATTTTTTTTAATCGTTAATCCATTGACGAAATTTTTTGATATGATACCAGAAAAGTCTAATAAGAGTTTCAACAAAAATATAATCAAATACAGTTTCGAGCAATTAAATGAAACTATTTTTTAATAAACAAAATTTGAAGCCCGTGGGAAAAAAGATTAAAGGGATTAAAATGTAAACTGGTGTTTTCATCTTGGAAAGTATTTCCATGAATATTTGAAAGCCAATAGCAGATATCAAAGAAAGAAAGATGAGATGGGATTGTGCGGAGGAGCAACTTCCAGAGCATGGCTTTTATTTTGATTATAATACTTTTAGACAACTATTGCACATGTATTTTTTAGGCAACAACATCTTCTATGAGTTCTGTGGTTAAATACATTTTTCCCACATTCAAAAATTGAGTTTCCACCAGCAACAGATAGCTGTGATCTGAAAGAAAAGAACTGTGTTTTTAATTGTGGACCAGTTAGAGTAAACCAAATTCCTAGCTTTTAAAATTATTGTTTTCCACAATGACATCTATATCTAAAAGAATCAAAAATATCAATTTACTTCACTTTACTGTCAAAGTAAATACTTATTTAGAAACCATTAATTTTAGAGTCTATGAATTTGCATCTGATTTTTTGTCTTGGATAAATGGATTTCAGGTACATGATATCTTGAAATATTGGTGAATTCGTCTCAATATTTTTAACTGCAGCATTAGGTATGCCAGAGGGCTTCATACCTGTCCAAATTTTGTGGGTAAACTTGGTGACTGATGGACCACCTGCAACGGCTTTGGGTTTCAATCCACCAGATGTGGACATAATGAAGAAACCCTCTCAAAGAAGTGACGATTCTCTGATTAATGCCTGGGTGTTGTTCCGCTACTTGGTATTTGCTTCTCTCAATACTTCTATCAATCAAATTTGTTGTTTGGTTACAATGAAAGGTGGCATAATAAAATAGTAAATACCAATTCTGATTGCATGTATTTATTTTGCAAGTTATTGGTCTTTGGGTTGGTGTAGCTACAGTTGGTATTTTTTCTATATAGTATACCCAAGGAACATTTTTGGGCATAGATTTACTGGAGGATGGGAATACTCTCATGAGATTTTCCCAGCTCAGGAACTGGGACCAGTGGTCTTCTTGGGAAGGTTTTGACATGTCTCCCTTCAAGGCAGGTTTACAAGTTTTTTCCTTTGATAGCAATCCATGTGATTACTTCTCAACTGGAAAAGTTAAAGCTGTGACACTTTCCTTGACTGTGCTGGTTACAATTGAGATGTTCAATTCATTAAATGCATTTTTAGAAGATGGAAGCCTTCTTGTAATGCCACTGTGGGTTAAACCATGGTTGTTACTGTCCATGTCAGTCTCATTTGGTGTCCACTTTGTGATTCTTTATGTGCCTTTCCTTGCAAAATTTTTTAACAGTGTGCCTTTCAGCTTGAATGAATGGCTTCTTGTATTAGCAGTGTCATTACTAGTGATACTCATTGACGAGATATTGAAGCTTATCGAAAGATGAACATCCAAAATAGGGAGACATAGATCTTTAAGGACTGACCAAAAGCTAAAGAAAGATAATTAGAGGTGCATCTAGAGAACTCAAAGTTGCAATGGAATATTTGTGGATACATGGAGATGCAGCTAAAGAAATTTTGACAGCCTATATGAAATATTTGTTTTGTTTGTCAAAAAATTCTTATAGTTATGGATGTAATCAAAGACAATTGCAATACTATATGAGTATCCTGTATGGGTCCAATAGGCCAAGGAAGATGCATGGGATGCAATTGAAAAATTATAGAATATGGACTATCCTTGCACTGGGAAAGGACAATCTTTGTCTATCAAATCTCATTACACTAGAATGCTTCCTAAACGTGTGCATTTGTAGTGGCACTTTAATATTAGGTAGAAAACAAGGACATCTCTACGATAAGTTAATAGATTTTCTATTTCTTCATCTTTTCTATACTGCGGTGGGCATAAAAGAGGATTTACTGAAAAGCTTAAGCAAATTATATTCATTGGACATGCTATATTAAGTAATATAAGTAATAATTTCACTCTATTATTTGTTTAATGATATATTTTCTTTAACTAGAGGCTGGTCTCAGGCATTTTAAATATTTGCACATACCATGGGGTTAGGAGACTTTGTAATTGTTCACTATTTCTCTTAAAGCATAAATGACTAAATATTTATAATTTAGGGTTTCTGTAATGAACACTGAACGAAGAAGGAAAAGAGAACGTCAGACAATTTTATTCTAGGTTTGCTTGGGGTTTGATTGCATCCTTGAGAAGACGAAGGTGGGTCATACCTGTAAAAATGGATCCAAAAAATTTGAGAGAGATATGATATCTTGATTAGTACAATGAGTTGCCAAAGCATTAAAAACTTGAATGAATCTTCATGTGAGGGAAATTTTCCCAAATCATTGTGGTACTTGTGAAATTGGTGTTGGTACTAGTATATGTCAACTGGGATACAAGAGGATCTCTAGATATGATTTGTTGCTGAAGAGTATAAACCTATTGACTAGAAAGGTTGAGACTATAATGGAATGCCATATGTCAATCCAATCATCTCTACAATTTGCTAATTAGAGGAAAATTATAAGAGTTTTTGAACCTTGCAATTTTTACAGAGATTTGATAATTAGAGTGCATTTCAACAAATGGGTTCGATTGTAGATAATGTAGCTCTATTTCGTTTCTCAATCCTGCTAAATATTACATAGGCCATCAAAAACAATGCCCCTATTCTGGCCCTCGGGTGAAAAAAACAAAGATTCAATTTAGTAAAAGATAATCACTATATATATCTCTAAAAAGTTTGTATAAAATATATAGAATGATTTTTTTTTTTTGGGGGGAGATGTCTATTTTGTTTATATGTATTATATAAAAAATTTCACATATTTTTATATTAATTATATGTATTATATAAAAAAGTTCATATATTTTTATATAATTTTATAATGCCGTGACTGCAGGATTTAAAAACAATGGCCATGCTGAGAAGGTTTGAGAAAAATTTAAGTAATTGCAATCAGCATGTGTAAGACCAAATTTGAAGTCTTCAAGTAAATGCAATCAGCTTGTGTAAGATAGAATTTGATTGCCTCTTCTAGCATTCTTTCTGCCTATGCCAAAATGAGACCTTTGGGACAGGGTATTAACACCACTTTATGATTTAGATTCCAAAATTTTTTCCACTTATCGGCTTTCAAACATATATGCATAAAAAGAGAGGTTGGGTGAGGTTCAGATGGTAATGAGATTTACATCTCATATAGAAGAGGGGGCTCTGTTTAAATCCCCTGCACAACCTACCACATTTCAAGCGAACGAAGCCTATATTGATGTAAAGCCAACAACTGTGCAAGCCTACCAACAACTGGAGACCAACCGTTATCCGCTTGTTGTCGCCTTACATTCATTCAGCTTAACCTTTGGGAGGATTCACTACCAATTTCTGAGGACTGTTTGTCTGTACTTTGAATTCAATGTGAGATGTTTTAATTCAAATTCTCAGATGAATGGTCACTGCAATTCACCAGTCATAGATGACATGTATTAAATAAAAAGGATTTGACGCAACCTTTGCCAATATCCTCATTGCCTATGCCAAAATGGGAACTTTTGAACATGGGCATAAAGGATAGAGGAGCTTCTTAGATTTTTTTTCCAAATTACAATATGGTCTGAGTATTGCTGTGAGGTGTCACATGTTTTAAATTTTTTTGTTAACATGTAATGGTCTCAGGTGTTGTATGAAAGGTATATTTTATAGTATTAAAGATGTGACATGTAGAATTGCTTAACATTGAACAATAAATAGTTAGAGGCACTATTAATAATTGAAGTGAATGTAGAATTGGGAGAGATGTAACAAAAAATACAAATTTGAGAGGTGGAAATATGAAATGCCAAATACCTTCTTCTGCACACAATTGGAAAAATTTAATGAAAGGTTAATGCAAACTAGTAAATTAGACATTGTCATTAGAAAACAAAGACCAATGAAAATCACATCTCTGAAACACAATTATGTTGTATATGATAACAAACTTTTGTCTGATGTTAGTTGGATGTTAAGGTTTATGAGAGGCCAAGAAGTATAATGAAGTAACAAGGAAAGTGGAAGGGGAAGTGAAGGGTACAGAGAATTTGACCACTAGACCCTAGTGAGGCATCTGCATCTCCATTTGGGGGCATGGGGATGGTGGTAGGTTTAATTTGAATGGTCCTTTTAGTTTATTATCTTTACATCAAATTTATGTATTTTAGTTCATTTGAAGGAGGTGGAGGTGGAGGTGGAGGACGATGAGAGAAGAGAAGAGGAAGAGGAAGAGGAAGATGAAGAGGAAGGAGGCGGAGAAGGAGGAGGAGGAGGAGCAAGAGGAAGAAGAAGAAGAGGAGGAGGAGCTTGAAGAAGAAGAAGAAAATGAAGAAGAATAAGGGGAGGAAGAGGAAGAAGAAGAATAAGAAGAAAAAGAGGAGGAGGAAGAGGAAGAGGAAAAAGTAGAGGAGGAGGAGAAGACATAGAAGAAAAGGAGTTGGTTGAAAAAGAACCAAATGAAGAAGAAGAAGAGGAAGAAGAAGAAGAAGAAGAAGAAGAAGAAGAAGAAGAAGAAGAAGAAGAAGAAGACCCCCATTATATTCCACTATCGGTGTGACCATTGCACCTTTCCTAGGTGCAAGTGCTAGTTATAATTAATTATGGCAAGTACAGGCCACTATGTGGCACTTATTTTCTTTGTAAGTTTAGTAAGAGAAAGATAGGTTAATTTTATTCACTTAGCATTTTACTATGTATAAATATTTGATAATTTTACTTTTTAATTATTTTTTATAGCTATATAATGGAATTAAGGTAAATTTATGAATTAATCTTTGAATATCTGAATATAAGATAAATCATTATGAGACATTGTGGTTTATGAATTTTAATTTTAAAAATTATTATCACAAAAATTAATTCATTTTGAATGATATATTATAATTTTATTTTCCTCTTAAATTATCAAAGGCATAGTAGTTTCAATGGAATTGAAAAGAATGAGGGGGGATAGAAATTTGAAAAAAATAAGGAAACTAAGTAAGAATATATGATTGTAAAAACATACTTTCTTTGGTCTTAAGAGATTAAGAATCTTTTTAACTCTTTATTTAAAATAAAAATAAAAATTAAAGATTAACTTATATAAAACAAATTTATAATTTTAAAAATGTTTTAAACATGATAAAACATTCTACCAAATAGTTTGAAAGTAAATTTTATATTAAACCATGAACAAATAAATTCTAAACCTTGAGAGAAAATCTTCTACTCTTTCAAATTCTCCCATGAAATGTTAATTATCAACCTCATTACAAAATAATTTATCATTTTTAATTATTTTTTGATAAGTAATAGGTCTTAGGCGAATAATTTTATTAATTTTAAACCTATTACAACCCGGCTCACTATGGGCACTATAGGAAAGAGCCAGGTGGAGAAAACCTTCGGTTTTGCCCCAAAAAATATAGAGATTTAAAGTATAATAATTTTACATATATCCCGCTCATATGTGGGTTATTGATGAGGATTCATGTATCCTCATTTACAAACATACGACATTGGATTTTCAGTACCATATTTTGTGATCATACATTATAGTGCTAAGACATATATGTAAAAGCACTCCTTCTTCCTTCCACTTTTCATTCCGAGTCATTCAAGAACTCTATTGAGCCCGTGGCATCCTGCATAACAACGGAGAAAAAATACCAAACAACTATCTATCTGTTATATTAATGGAATATGATACAACAGAGATTTATACATCATCCCCTTTATGCATGGAAAAAGTGTTAGTCATAAACAAAAACTTAAGAAGTTGCAATTAGTTCCCATTGAATCACATCAATATTCCTATCATTCTTTTGGGAGCCCAATATTTGTAATTGTCATACATACAACAATTCTCTTTCAAATCAGATTAGCACTTGCAAATTAGGGTCTTCGTCACTGTAATGTTATCTTGAAAATTGACCCCATTTGCCCTATGAGCAGTGACCATTGCGCCAATAGTTGGAGAGATTGCAACGTGATCATGATCTAATCACAACCTTCCTTTGCATTTTAGAGGGGATGCTCCCTTGTATGATGTGAGTGTTTGGTATTTTTGTGTACTTTTAACCAGAAAGTACGTAAAGGAGAAAACATAAGCTAAAGCAAGATAAGCAAAAGAAACCCTGGAATGACAACATAGGAATACCAAATAGGATTTCAGAATGGATGATAATTACAAAGGAATATTTAGCACAAAATGCGATGATGACCAAAGAATACATAACAGACTGTGACATACGAAAAGATATACTATCTCAATACATTCAAATCAAGATACCAGGAAAAGAACACATTTTATCAGATCAATTGCATAGATGAAAGAACAACTGGATTTCACCATTACAGGAAGGGATTACTAGCATGAAATATGAAAAACTAGTAATAACAACTCATGAATCCATTCAAGACATATGACTAAATGTATTCTTCATTGTATTTTTAAAAATATACAAGATCAAAAACCCTTTTGTATACGGTGTAAACCCGAAGGTCTATTTGAAAATTTCTCCATAGTTTCCCTTTTGTAAAAAATCTCCTCCCCCTTTTTACATTGCAAATGCCCTCTATTTATAGGCTCATAAAATAACCACCTTATAACTACCTTTTTAGGTTAGTAACTAACCAAGTTAGAGTATGGAGGTTATTGATGCCTTTTGTAACTAACTCTAACTTTTACAAAATAAAAGTCAAAATCTTAACTTTTGAAAAGACAAAGCCCTAAAGCTAACTTCAATAACATTAAGTGACAATAGTCACTTTTACAAGTAGATAACCTGAAGTTTTGACTTCCAAGTTAGGTTTTTGTTGAGGTGCTTAGTTGTCTTCATCTGCTTTTCTTGAACCTGGAACCATCTCACCATCTAGTGCACAAGTTGGCATCTTCACCATTGATAGGAAGTGGTAGTCATTCATCTAGAACATTCATTTAAGGAAACACACTCCAATTGAATTTGTTTGACATCCTTCATTGTCACCTTACATATTTTCCTATTATCTTCATTGCGTTAAGGCTATCACATTGTATGTGTGATCTAGTAATCCATCAATCTATCAAATATCTTGTTCTCCAAGTTCCGTCCCTGTAGTTATATACAACATTGTGGATTCATTATAGCCAAAATACACAAACTAGTTCCCTCAATATTTGGCTCGTTGAAAGCTTTCTCTGAAATTTCATAGTTCCAATTGGGAAAAACCATAAAACTTCCTTTCCACCTTGCTCCATGATACATGCAAAGTGATCCATGGATTTACACTTGATGAGAACCTTTATTTCATTACATTTCAAGGCTTCCCTCTGTGTATCGGTCCTTTGCCCATATGCATTTGGGAATGTCACATTTTCATGACTAAGTTTTGTATTCCCTGTGATTCCACATTTTGCATTTCGCATCTGCAACCCTTTTACAAATATTTCACTTGACACATATATGTTAATAGAGCATCTAGATTGTGGTTCAATGGATGAGTGTACACTGCTATGAAGCCACCATTTTCCGTAAATAATGAGGATATTTGGCAAATAATTCAGTTTTATATCTTGAAGCTGCAACTATTTGAAAGTTTTGGTCACCTTCTTAACACATCCATTTTGCGCCATATATGTGAAACCTACATTTATGGCATGCCTTTGAAATTATTGGGAACACGTTGCCCATGCATATGTATCTTCAACCATAAATATGATAAAAATCCTTGATTATGTTTTGATCCATGTTCGTACCTTGGCTGCCAATTGCATTTGCTTGAAAGTTGTTAAAGCCTTTCTAACAAATCTATTCTAGGTATACCCCGTTGTAATAGCCGCCACCTTGCACATATCTTGCAATCTTCGTCGGCCATGAGATGCAAATCTCTTTGAGACTTTCTATAAAACAATTCGGATGTTTTGTCTATAATGCATAATTCACATGCATGATATCTGACTACATCTACAGACGCCTTAAAACATATGTTATCTAGCTCGCGTGCTATCTACATGCCTTTTTAAACCATAGAAGGTGGCAGGACTATGTTTGATGCTTGTCGTGGGCAATACTTCATTGATTCATTCGGACAAACATTTGTCATGCTCTCCTGTGATTCTACTGTTTGCACCTTCCCAATATTTCATTGCATAGAATTTGTAATTATCTCATTCGGTCAGATATGCTGCCTATGATTGCACATTTTACGTGCATTGGTATTATTGGTGGGTACTCAATAACCCTTTCAAATTTCTTTGTTCGACATAGTCATGATAAATACTACAATCTTGGCTTTGCCTTTCCTAGGGTCACACCTCTGCAATGCCCAAACAAATATATTCTTTCACAGCCTTGTGTCACATACCCAACACTATTGTAAGTGAATTTTAATAATTTCACAATCCGTTCAAACTAATTTTGTCTTATGTGTTGCTGTTTTCACAGGGTAGTTACTTCGGAGTTTGAGGGTAGTTACTTCGGAGTTTGAGTTCAGGTTCTTGGAATTTCATACGTTAAGAATAAGGAAATTATTTGGTAAAAGTTAGGATTCTAACCTTTAACTTATTACAATTTAAGGTTTAGGAAAAAGTTGAAACATTGATGGAGATGGAAATGTTGACTCTTAACTTTCCAACCTTTTTGCTTTGCTTCTTCACAATTCGAAATCTCAATCATTAACCCTTTCTTCAAAAGTTAAGATTTGGAATCAAGTTGGGATGTTGACCAAGAAAAATGAAATGTTGACCCTTAACCATTAACTTTTCCCAAAGTTAAGATTTTATTTTTGAATTTTAATTTAAAATTAAAACACAACTTCAAGGTAGCATAACTTTTGACTCGCAACTCCAATTTGAGAAATTCAAAGTGCAGAACGAAGCTAACGAACAATCCAAGAGTTTGGAATTAAATAATCAAAAAGAATCCCATGAATTACTATCCTTTTTTAAGCTCAAATCTTGACATGTTTTTTTATTATTCATGACCCAAAATGATGAAAATTTGAAATTTTGACTATTTAAAGAAACCGCGACAACAACTGACTCTATTTGGGGAAAAGGACTGTAAAAGTACGAAGAACAAACCCCAAAACAAAAAGGAACAATACTTTATCATTGGGAAATAGAGTCACAGATGAGACAACAAAATGATTAACTGGGGGAAACTCGAGGCAAGCCAAAAATGGGGCTAACACTTAACAAAAACTCATACTTACATATTTACATGGTTGGAACCCCTGACTATGGCAGCTCTAGTTGAGTAATGCAAACCTGTTGAATGGCTGAGAAAAATAATTGCCATGGAAAAATAACAAGTGACCATTCGAGAGCACCTTAAAACTCAGTTGCAATCCCACTCTTTGATCTTTGGTTTTGAGATTTCAGGCATGCACAAATTCTCTTGACGGGGCAACATATCCAAACAACCATGCCTAAAAAAAAACATCAAAATTTTGGATCCACTTTGCTTCCTGTTGCATGTCATCAATGACTTCTTCTTGAATAAGTTGAAGTATTAAATTTTCAAGCTTTACAATATGACTTTGGAAACTTGGTTCTGCAACTTGGTGGCTTGAAAATCCCCTTCTAGTCATTGGATTAGTAAGAAAGAGATCATCAGAATAAAAAGAATTCTTATCCCATATCTCATGTGTACAATAAAAAGTACCATTAGCTAAACCCTCTTCTTAGATTTTTCTTGACTGGTCACCATTGATCCCTCGATTCTTTTCTAGTGCCTAACATTCCTATTCTTCCACACACATGGTTCTCATTGGACCTGTCAAACAAGGGTTTGGATTTGAGAATTTATCCTCATCATGCTTGACTTGCATCTTGTGACTTTTCTCTTTCATCCCTTCTTGACCTTGAATTATTTGATCCATATCATCATATGAATCTAGGACATGTTTTTCCTCTTTATTACAAACATCTTCTAACGAGTCCACGCAAGGAGAAGTAATGCTCAAAGTTTGGTATTCATGCAAAGAAGGCCCTTTTGAATGAGCCTCACTATCAAAATCTTCATCTTCATATTTTGGTTGTGTGTGGAGTAGAGTAGGGTTCTCTTCTACTGCATATTTATATTTTTAGTCTCTTGATTAGCACATGTATTTCATCGAATCTTGATCCCTTTATAAAAACAAATGTTATCTCTATGTTTTTAACTGCTTCTTGTGATTGGCCTAACATAGCATGATATTTTTAAATTAGTGTAACCACCCAAGGAATGGATATTTCCTTGGACATATGCATCTTTTCTAATGGTGGCTTATGGCCATGACCAAGAAATTGAGAAATACTTTCATTGCAAAAATATTTGCTACCTGAAGTATTAGGACTATGAATATCCGCTTGATTCTTATCAACATGGATTTCTTCTTGGGTGATCAATGATGAATGAATAGGAATGTCTATTCCACAAATGAAATCATCATCAGAATCCTTGAGACACAAAATTGGAATGAAAATGACATGAGATTAATCTTGAAACATATTTTCTTCATTTACAAGTTTAGGTTCTATGCTTGTTTGGGAAACATTTGATGTCTCTTCTTCAAGCTCACTGGTATCAAGCTGATCAAATATTTCTTCCTGATTATTAAAAATTTCACAATGTTGTCCTTATACATCCATGTGACCTTCTTCTTCCTTAGACACCCTTTCTCGATCATTTTTGCTGAGCAGACATAACAACCTCATCTTCTTTTATGAAGACAAGTTCAAGTGGATCCCTTCCAACATTTTGAAATTGCAAGATGTTTTATTAGCAAGAGAATAAATCTTACACTCATCCTTTTTCCTAATTTCTTGCAATGTTTCGAGTAAACACGGATGTACTTTTTCAGGAAAAATTTCCATATTACCATAGAATGTTTTTAAGAACTCAATTTGTTTTGGATCATCAAGAATTGGATTTCTTTGGGAACCAGGTACAGTAAGTTGACTACTTTCCTCATCATTATTATTTATTACTGATTTAGATGAATGACACTCCTCAACAAAGTCGTCTTTATGTTTGTATGTGGAATCTCTTTTTGACAAATATTCTTGATCATGAGAAAGAAACTCATAATCTTTTCTATCTTTTTCTTCGATCTTTCGTAGAGTTTGAGGCAAGAAAGGATGAATCTTTCTAGGGACAAGCTTCATTCAACCATAAAATCCCTTCAAGAAATCCATTTGTATGGGTTCATCAGGAACTTGATTCTTTTGATATGGAAAGTCTTCATCATCACTATCACTGCCACTTTTCGCTTTTCCTCTGTACCAAACCATTGTTTCCAAATTCAAACTTTTAGATAGAGTCGCCAACCTTCATTCTAGGTAAGGTACCTTAATATTTATGAGGAAAAAAGAACACTGACATTTTGATCCCTAGTAGACTCGCCAAAATTCTGTTGGTAAACAGATTCGTCACTGCAATGTTGTCATGAAAACTGAACCCGTTTGCCCTATGAGCAGTGACCACTGCGCCAACTGTTGGAGAGATTGAAATTGGATCATGATCTAATTGTAACCTTCCTCTGTGTTTGAGAGGGGAAGCTCACTCGTATGAAGGGGGTGTTTGGTATTTTTGTATACTTTTAACCATAAAGTACATAAAGGAGAAAACATAAGCTAAAGAAAGATAAACAAAAGAAACCCTAGAATGATAGACATACGAATATAAGATAGGATTTTAGAAGGGATGATAATTACAAAGGGGTATTTAGCACAAAATGCAATGATTACCAAAGAATAGATAACAAATCTTGACATGCAAAAAGATATACCATCTCAATACATTCAAATCAAGATACTAGGAAAATAACACATTTCATCATATCAATTGCATAGATAGAAGAACAACTGGATTTCACCATTACATGAAGGGATTACTAACTTGACATACAAAAAACTAGTAGTCACAACTCATGAATCCATTCAAGACATACAACTAAATCTATTGTTCACTATCATTTTGAAAATATACAAGATCAAAAACCCTTTTGTACATGGTGTAAACCCGAAGGTCTATTTGAAAAATTCTCCATAGTTTCCCCTTTGCAAAAAGTGCCCCCCTTTTCACATTGCAAATTCCCTGTATTTATAGGCTCATAAAATAAGCACCTTATAGCTACCTTTTCAGGTTAGTAACTAACCAAGTTAGAGTGTAGAAGTTATTCATTCTTTTTGTAACTAACTCTAACTTTTACAAAATAAAAATAAAAATCCTAAATTTTTAAAAGAAAAATCCCTAAAGATAACTTTAATAACATTAAGTGACATAAGTCACTTTTACAAGTAGATAACCTAAAATTTTGACTTCCAAGTTAGGTTTTTGTTGAGGTGCTTAGTTGTCCTCATATGCTTTTCTTGAACCTGGAACCATCTCACCATCTAATGCACAGGTTGGTATCTTCGTCATTGATAGGAAGTGGTAGTCATTCATCTAGAACATTCATTTAAAGAAACACACTCCAATTGAATTTGTCTAACATCCTTCATTGTCACCTTACATATTTTCCAATTATCTTCATTGCGTTAAGGCTATCACATTATATGTGTGATCTAGTAATCCAACAATCCATCAAATATCTTGTTTTCTGAGTTCCTTCCCTATACTTAAATACAACATTTTGGAATAATTATAGCCAAATACACAAACTAATTCCCTCAATATTTGGCTCATTGAAATCTTTCTCTGAAATTTCATAGTTCCAATTGGGAAAAACCATGAAACTTCCTTTGCACCTTGCTCCATGATACATGCAAAGTAATGCATGGATTACAACACTTGATGAGAACCTTTATTTTATTATATTTAAAGGCTTCCTTTTATGTATCGAGGTCCTTTTCCCATATGCATTTGGGATTGTCTCATTTTGATGACCATGTTTTGTATTCCCTGTGATTCCAAATTTTGCATTTCAGATATGTAAAGCTATTACAAATATATCACTTGACACATGTATGTTAATAGAGCATCTAGATTGTGGTTCAATGGATGATTTTACACTTTTCTAATGCCACCATTTTCCTTTGCACCTTACTCCATGATACATACAAAGTAATCCATGTATTACAACACTTAATGAGAACCTTTATTTTATTACATTTAAAGGCTTCTCTTTGTGTATCAGTACTTTTCCCATATGCATTTTGGAATGTCTCATTTTGATGACTGTGCTTGGTATTCCCTGTGATTCCACATTTTGCATTTTGCATCTGCAACGCTGTTACAAATATTTCACTTGACACATATATGTTAATAGAGCATCTAGATTGTGGTTCAATGGATGAGTGTACACTTCTCTAAAGCTATTATTTTCCATCAATAATGAGGATATTTTGCAAATAATTTAGTTTTATAACTTGAAGATGCAACTATTTGAAAGTTTTGGTCACCTTCTTAACACATCCATTTCGTTCCATATATGTGCAACCTACATTTATGGCATGCCTTTGAAATTATTCAGAACACATTGCCCATGCATATTTATCTTCAACCATAAATATGATAAAAATCCTTGATTATACTTTTATGCATGTCCGTACCTTGCCTTCCAATTGCATTTTCTTGAAATTTGTTAAAGCCTTTCTAACGAATCTATTCTATGTATACCCTGTTGTAATATCTGCCACCTTGCACATATCTTGAAATCTTTGTCGGCCATGAGATGTAAATATCTTTGAGACCTTTTGTAAAAACATTTGGGTGTTTTGTCTATAATGCATATTTCACATGCATGCCTAATTGGTGCATTTAAATGGATGCTCATACCATTTTTCAAATCTCCCACTTTGGCACGGGTAGTGAGGATGTTGCAAAGGTTATGGAATTCAGATTTACACCCGCCAATTTCATTTGATTTAGTGTGTTATTTTCTATATATTTTTTAATAAATCTATTTTGTGCTAAGCTTGCAATCATTACATGTTATAAATTGACATCTCCTTGAAGAAGTTAGTTAAACAGTTTTATGTGCCTTATCAATGCATCCACATTATGCAAGAATGTCTACCAATGCATTTCCAACCATGATATTGTTGATCAAGTGATGTAGAAAATGAAGAATGAGTGATAATAAGTATACATGCTTGTAGAAATGGTTAGATCAGTTATTATTTTGTCATTGATGTCAACCAATTGATTTAATGATTTTTATTGAGTTACCATATCATACGAAGGAAGAGTTAAATGGGTGACAAATATAGATCAGAAAATGATGACATAATGTTGATATAGTTGTTTTCTACTATATATTTGATGTTATCAATTCAGTGTACACTTGATTGATTAAGTCAAAAATTGCAAAGAGTTAAGTTATGTCTGCAAAGAGTTACTCTGCAAAGCTAGACAAAGTCATTCGGTATAGAGCTGTGTTAATTGATTTCAGTTACCGAGCACCGAGCACTGAACATCAAGCAGTGAATGAAGTTATTTACCAAGTTGCAAAGCAAGTTACTGAGTACATGATATTGATTGTAAATGATGATAAGATCCAATTTAATACGAAGCTATGATGATCTAGATGGAGATAAGAATTAAAGGAAGTTTGTTAGAAGATCTATGAGAGATAAAATATGAGAGATAAAATGCAATAAGAAGATCTAAGGAAAAGATCAAGCGGTTAAACCTGATTATGAGAGTTTGAAGAAAAGTTAAAATTATGAGGTAAAAGTTAAACGATTTACCGAGTTAAGATTTATGAAGAAGTGTATAGTCAGAAAATGGAAGCACTTCCATTTTAGACTTGTTTAGCCTTTTGAGTAAGTGGTTTGGGGTCATGACAAGCACCTTGACTGGGTTCCTTATCTTGACATGGCTTCCCCCCTTGTTCTGCCTTTCTGTCCACCATTTTCTAACCTGATTTCTGCATTCTGGGATACAGACCGGTGTTTCTGGGATTTAGGGACAGGGTCAACCTCCTAGGATAGGGTCGACCTCGACCCTGACCTAGGATAGGGTCAACCTCAGCCTTGACCTAGGATAGGGTCGACCTCGACCCTGTCCCAGGGTCCAAATCCTAGGAACTTTCAGTTTCTGAATGTCGGTCTTTGCAAAAGTTGTTTCCCGCTTCCAGGTTGGCTGTTTCGGGTTCCGAAGCATTGGTTCCTAAATTATATTTAATATAGCTCCTCTCCTAGGGGTAAAGGCTTAAATGGTGATTTAATTATCCTATGTAGACCTCCTTAGAAGATTGTTCCCTAGCTTCATATAAAAGGGAGCTTTCTCCTCTCATTTTCTCTAAGCATCATTACGCAATTGAGAATGATTTTCAAGTGCAATTCAAGCAAGCTAAGGAGAAAGATTTCAAGCAAGCATCCATACATTCTCAAGCATTCAAGCATCCATTTTCATGAAGGAGATCCATTGGAGGCCATTGAAGGATTCAAGCTACATAGTGCCCTTTTGGTGATCTCTCCATCCACCTTCT
>MU225307.1:3695767-3713615 GCA_018584345.1 Thuja plicata
TATTTGAGGGTGAAAGAAAGGAGCATCTTATCTTCCCTTAATCACAATCACAATTGCAATATACAATCAATCAAATTTAAGTAAGTGTAAAGTGGGGTTAAGGAAATCAACACAAATAACAATTAACCAAAACTTTTTCATCTTTACATCTCCTAAACAAAAACCCCATTTTTCTCCTTTACAAGAAGATGATTGAATGAATGAGCACAAATGATGGAAAACCTAAGCAAGGAGATTAAGAGGAAAAAGTTTGTCTATATAAATGATGATAAATTAACAGAGATGATGATGCTGGCAAATTGAATTAAGAAGCAGAAGAAGCTGAAGAACAGAGTTCCCGAGTAGAACAAAGAAGCAAAAAGAGAAGAATCTATAGTCTGAAACAAAGACAAATGGAGTATGTGATGCCAATATTCATGTGAGCATAAAGGATCTGACACAAGGAAAATGTAGTTTCTATATTTACAGATTAAAGTTTTACTGCTGCTTATTAGCATTTGTAACAGAGAAAATCTCTTAACCGAGTGGATTTAACAGTGCTATTTGTAAATCCTAGAAGTAGGTGACATTCCAAAAGAGTGTTTAAAGTCCTCTAGCAAGGCCACTCCTAGTAGGGTGAAGATCTTAACCGATCTGAGGTTAATCCCTTAATAGGGTCACATTTAGAAAATGTGTTTGTAATCTTTAAAATGATAAGTTCTTAACCGAGCGTACTTCAAAAAGGTACATTTTTTTAAAATTGTGGGTCACAATTCCCACAGAGGTGTTTCACATATTGGGTTTCCTCATTAAATCTGGTATTAGTTGAGTTAAATATGTGTTAACTAAGTTTGAATGCTTTATTTTCATATTATGAGATGTATGGTTGTTTAAGTTATTAAGTTATTTGGTGAATCAATTATTACTGTATTCAGTTCTACTGAGTGAATTAGTGAGCTAATTTTTTAGTGTTTAAGTTTGATTTGGTCTAACTTTTACCCCCCTCTCAATGGGACCAACAATTGGTATCAGAGCATTGGTTATCTGAAGTGTTAAGTTTAAAAGGACTTGAGTCAAGATCTAAAGACGTATAAGGGGGAAGCACCAAAGTTGAATACGAACATTTATCTACATGGAAAAGTAGAATGAGATTGCATGTGTCTGGTATAGGAGAATATGAACTTCAATTTATTGATAATGAATATGTTGCACCAACTACCACACCTTTGACAATCACCGAGAAAATACAGAAGAAAGAACACACACTAGTCATGATTGAGATAGCTTCTACACTTACCAACCAGGAATATGATGAGCTTGCACTACTTCAAAAAAAATGTGGGATAAGCTTATTTTGACTTATGGTGGAGATCAACATGTTCAAAAGGAAAAAGCAGAAAGTTTGAGAGGTAGATTTGATTCAATGAGAATGGAAGATGGAGAAAACATAATACAATACAACACTAGACTTAAGGAGATTGTATATTCAATCACAGGAGGTGTTAGAGCCATAACAAAGGAAGATGTTACAAGAAAAATGTTAAGAACCCTTCTACCGAGTTATACTATTCGAGTATCTGCTATAGAGGAGTTGAGATCCATTCCTTAGATGAATGTTTCACTTGATGATACTATTGGTAAGATGGTTGCATTTGAGATTAATGATTTTTATTAAAGTTTACCTCCTACATCTAAGATAGGGTGTACATTTAAGTCATATTTGAAGATTGAAAGTTCTAAGGAATCTAGACCTAGTGATGGATATTTGAGCAGTGCTAGTGAGAGATTTTATAGCTATCAGAGTGGTTTGGAAGAGTTATATGCTGTAGATGAAGAGAATGAGAGAGATTTTGAAGTTTTGTTCGATATAAGGCTATAAAGAGGAAAAGGAAAATACCAAGGTAAGTTACCCTTGAAATGTTTAAACTATAACAAGATTGGCCATTTTGCATCTCACTGCCCTGAGAAAGATAATGAGGAGAAGAAAGATAACAAAGATAAGGACAAAAGAGAAAAAAGATTGAGAAGATTCAGAGACTACAAAAACATAGCTAAGGAATCTTGTCATATTGCTAATGAAGGACTAAGTGATGATGATTCAGATGATAATGATGGTGAAGAAGTTGTGTATGTTGCTATTAAAGATGATTCTGATAGAGAAAACAAGGAAGAACCAAGATCCCTAATATCACAAGTAAGTAAGAATGAAACATGGATTATAGATAATGGTTGTTCATATCACTCCACTAGTGATGCACTTAAGTGTATTTCCTTGGAAAAGCATGATGGAGGATTTGTTAGATTTGGTAATGATTCTCCTTACCATGTGAAAGGAAAAGGTTCTATATTTATACTGAATAACAAAATATGTGATGATGTTTATTGGGTTGAAGGCTTAAAGTATAATCTGTTGAGTGTTGCACAGTTAAATAACATAGGTCACCGACTGGAATTTCAACATGGAAAAGTGAATTTTTTTGATAAGAAGGCAGGTGTGATTTCTACTGGAGAATAATATAAAGGTAACTTATTTTATCTTGATACTTCTATAAAGGGTTTATTGTTTGCTAAAGTTCAGGATGTTTGGCTATGGCACAAAAGGCTTTGTCATGTTAATTTTGACAACTTGATCAAACTGAGTAAAAGGAATAGAGTCAGAGTATTACCGAGATTAAGAAACCTGAGAATGCTATGTGCATAGAATGCCAAAGGGGTAAGATGACTAAATCTAGTTTTACAAGAAAAACTTATGTTACACAAGGAATTCTGGATTTAGTTCATACTGATTTATGTGGACCCATGAGAACTCAAAGTTACTCTGGAGACATATTTTATTCTATTTGTGGATGATTGTTCTAGAATGATGTCTGTAATGTTTTTAAAACAAAAATTTGATGCATTTCAAATGTTTAAGTGGTATAAGGCCCGAGTTGAGAAAGATACAGGAAGACAACTAAAATTTCTGAGATCTGATAGAGGAGGTGAGTTTACATCTGATGAGTTTACATTGTTTTTTAATGAAAATGGAATTAAGAGACATATGTTAGCACTGAGGACACCACAACAGAATGGTATTGCTGAGAGAAGAAACAAATGTATTGTTGATTGTGCTAGGAAACTGATGATTGAGAAAGGTATTTCACAAAACTTCTAGAGAGAAGCAGTCAATACTAATGTTTACATAGTAAACTGAGTACAAATTAAGAAAGGTACCAATAGAACACCTTATGAAATAGGGTATGATAAAAAACCTAATGTGAGTTATTTCATAGTTTTTGGAAGCAGATGTTATATCTTGAAAGTTTCTAGACAAGGAAAGTTTGATTCTAAAGGGGATGAAGGAATATTCTTAGGATATTCTACAAGGAGTAAAGCCTATAAATGTTTCAATAAAGTTACTAACAAAATGGTGGAAAGTGAAAGTGTGAGAATTGATGAGTTTGCATAAAAGAATGATGAAGAAAGAAAAAAGGAACTTGAAGACTATGATAAGTTTGTATATGTACAGCTTGATGTTCCTAAAACCTTACCGAGAGCACCTACCAAGGAGGAAACTAGACAGATTTCTCTACAACTGAATGATGAAGATGAAGCACCAAGACCTACCGAGCCTGTTTTAGCAAAATATGTGAGGAGGCACTACTCCCCGAGCAAGATTATTGGAAATAAATATGGTGGAGTGATGACAAGAAGCAAGGTAAGAGACAATGCATTTTTGATATCTTCATTTGAGCCAAAGAAAGTTAACGATGCACTAAATAATGAAGATTGGATGAAATCAATGAAAGAAGAGTTTGATCAGATAGAAAATAACAGTATATATGGAATTTAGTACCTAGGCCAAAGGATAAAAATGTTATTGGTACTAAATGGATTTAAAAAAAAAAACAGAATGAGAATGAAGAAGTTATCATAACTAAATATAGATTGGTTTTCAAAGGTTATGCATAAGAAGAAGGCATAGATTACAAAGAGAATTTTGCACCTATTGCTAGATTGGAAGGAATTAGAATACTTCTAGCTTATGCAACTTACAAAGGATTCAAAGTTTATCAAATGGATGTCAAGCCTGCATTTCTGAATGGGATACTGGAAGAAGAAGTTTACATTGACCAACCTGAAGGATTCATTAAGAGCACAAATAAGAACATGGTATGTAAGTTACACAAAGATCTTGTTTGAAGCAAGCACCCAGAGCATGTTATGAAAGGTTGCACTCTTATCTAATCAAAATAGAATTTCAAAGAACAAGTGATAACAATAATGTTTAATTGAAGTGTGACAGTGACAACAAGGTTTTGAGTGCTGAAATGTTTGTTGATTGGTGAACCCACAATAGTGGGTTACACTTTTTTGGAGGAAGAAATTCCTCACAAAATCCACGAGGTGGGAGGTTTAGTCGGGTACTTTTGATAGAAAGTACTTGATTGTTTCGATCGAAACAATCTTTTTTTCTTAGTTTTGATCAAAACTACCTAGTAAAGATTTTACTTGGGTTTTTATCAATACCCATCTCAAACTAAGAAATTAATTTTGATAGAAAGTATTGTTGATCGAAACCAATTAGTTTTGATGGAAACTACTTTCTATCGAAACCCTCTGATTAGAGGCCATTCTCAGAGGCTAACAAAAATCTATAGTTTTCAAGGCTTTAGGGCTCAAGCGTGGGGCTCAAATGGAAGAATAAAGAGATGTCCTTTTGCATCGGACAATTACTCTGAATGAGCTTTCTAAATAATATAGATTTAACAATTTTTGAATTAATTAGGTCTATGTTTTTTTACGTGCATCAAATGTAGGTATTTTTATCTAACATAAACCTCCAAGTTTTATGTTCAATGAAAAATAGTAGAAAAGAGAATTTTTTTTTGAAAAATAATAGTGCCCTCCGGATTTGAGTCTACTTTCTATCAAACAAAAAAATTTGAATTTTGATAAATACACAATAAGTTATAAGCTATGCAGTCAAGGTATGTCAAAATTATGGTTTACTCTACTTCAAACGTTCATAAAATATGCAATAATCATGATAAAATCATCAAACCAATTGCATGCCCTTCGTATAGATGTTAAAAAACCAAATTAAAAAGAATCACATTAATATCTATTTTAGAAAAAAATTTATGCTCTATGAAGTCAATGTAACTTTTTGAAAATGATGTTTTCAGCAACATAGCAGTTTTCTTGGGAAATTTTTTTTTTTCAAATCAATTAAAAAAAAAAAGAAAAAAATATATTTATAATCTAGACAGAAAATCCTAAAAGACTCTAGTTTACTTCATCTTCCAATTTCAAACAGTTTAACGACAATATGCATCCAAATATGAAAGTTTTTTTCAAAATGTAGACTTCAATGTCTGTTTAGGCAAAAAAGTGTGACCCACTATTGTGGGTTCACCTGTATGTGGTAGATTTGGCCTTGTTAATCAACCATACACTTCAACATAGTCCTTCATAATCAGAGACACACAAGACAGAATATGAGATAATTCATCTGGCTTGTCTGTATGATTCGACCTGTTGCCTTCTATCCAGACAGGGTTTTCAAAATAGCTTCCAGAACGAGAGTCTCACAACCATAGACCAATCTAAGAATGAAGGATTTTTCTCCATGGATGCAATACAATGCAAAGTTATTCTAAGAATTGAAAGATGAAAGATTAATCTAAGACATGATTTCAATGCAATTATTCTAAAAATTGAAATTATTCTATTGCAAATGAAAGCTTTTAACTAGAAATGAGATGATAAAAATGTAGAAACAATTTAGTATTCTAACAATGCATATTTTCTCCAGGGGTTTTGAATGAGGAATGAGAGTTATTTTATAGACTCAGAGGTGATCAGAATAGGAAGTTTCCTCTTTGAAATAAAACAGATAGAAAAGCCAGTTTAAATTAGAAAGCTTTATTTAAAAGAAAACAATAAATTGTTTTCCCTTTGCTTTAACGGTTTTCTTTTTTTTTTGATTTTAACTGTTTTATTTGTTTTATCTATTTTCTTTCTCTTTAAAGCATAGTTAAAGAGAAGTTTCCAATTCTGAATTGAAGAGAAGATTTTGTTGACAATATTTAATTAATTAAATAAATATGACCTCATAATTACCTTTTCTCAATTATCTGAATAATTAAATTCAATTATTGAAATGAAGATATTTATTTAATAATTAAATATTATTTAATTCCTTTTCATGTGTTTTAGCTAAAAGGGGTGAATTTAATTTAATTAAAGTGTTAGGACTTTATAATAAAATTAATTCAATCATAAGGTTTGTTTAGCCAATAGATATTTAGGAATTAAATATAATGTATGATTAATGCAGATTTAGAATTTTCTGCATTTGACACTTAGGTTGAGTAGAGTCAGTTAAAACTCAGAATTGCCTAGTACAATAGGACTTTGATGATTCAGAAGAATGACAAATATAACAAAATTGGTTAGGGTTGCAAGATGCCAATTTTGGGGTGTTACATTTTGCCCCTCTTTGAATTGATGTGCGAGCAGTGCATTGATTCAAAGAATAGTATGATGCTTGAAGCACAAAATAATAGATTTCAAAGATTGATGATGCAAAGATCGATTGATGAAGATTTCAGAGCTATCTCTAGGACAGAGCTTAACTCTCTGAAGTCTAGGTTAGGTTGGCAAGACGTTGGTCAAGTAGAGTTTTTGAGGGTCATCTTCAGAACGAAGCTTGATCCTCAGGGATTTGGGTTAGGTTTCCCTGATACCTAATAGATGAAGATTTCAAGAATCATCTCTAGAACGAAGCTTGATCCTTAGGGATCTAGGTTAGGATGCCTCGATACCTAAATAGATTGATATCTTTCACAAGGATGTCCCGAGAAAAAGGCTCAACCTTTAGGAGTCAGGGTTAGATTGCCCCGATACCTATCTCAAAAGATAGTAAATAGAGGTTTTTGGGACTATCTCCAGAATCAAGCTTAGTCCCCCAACATCTAGGTTAGATTACCTAGACACTGGTCAGATTGATATCTTTCACAAGACTGTCCCTAGAATGAGGCTCAACCTTCAGGAGTTAGGGTTAGAATGCCCTGATAGCTGTCCCAAAAGATAGTCAAATAGAGATTCAAGAGTCAGGGTTAGATTGCCCCAATTCCCACTAGATGAGTTCTCGAGAATCATCTCCAGAACGAAGCTTGATCCTTAAGAATCTGAGTTAGATTGCTCAGACACTTAATAGATTGAGGTTTCGAGAATCATTTCCAAAATGAAGCTTGACCCTCAGGGATCCAAGTTAGATTTCTTAGATACCTAATAGATTGATAGGATGTAAGGAACAAAGATGCCCTTATTGATTGTGGAGTATCTAGTTTTGACTGTGAGGTATGAAAAAATGAACATGCCCCAAGTGGTGAGATGCCCCTAAAAATGAGGACTTTTGAATTTAGTTCAGATTGATTGAAAAAGAGATTCAATGATGTAATCATCCTGCCCCCTCGGGAGAGAAATAGAAAGATCGCATGCCATAATGATGATGGAGAGTGAAAAATCGCAGATAGATGTTGAATCGGAGATCAAGAAGAACTCAGAACAGATTACAAAAGAATTTGGAAGATTTATAACCAATTTTGAGTGATTTCAAGGTCCAGTTGACCAAGTTTGACTAGGGTTGACTAGAGTTGACTAGAGTTGACTTTTGAGAAAATGTCAAAGATTTGAGAAAATGATGATAAGATATGATTCTGACAAGAAAGTGATGTCAGAAAGTCGACTGCACAAGTGTCTGATCGCATCGAACCCAAAAATTTTAAAATGCAATCTTGAGCTATATAGAAGTGTCAAATTTTGATTTTGATCACGAAAATGGATTCAGAGTGGTCAAATTAGGTAATGGTGAAGTTTTTGTGCAAAATGAAGCACTTTGAAAAATTAGGTCAAAACCTCTATAAGGACGAAAAGGTCATTTTCAAATCATTTCAACCTTTTGACTTTTGCAAATTGAGCTCTAAGCGAAAATGGTGGTCCCCTATAGCATGCATCGATTCGAGCAATCTAGGAGGCACAATTGACTGGCAACATATGGACCTCCGATAAGTGGTTGATGAACCCTGCCAGCATTTCAAATTCTGTTAATTTCTGTCAATTTTTGCAAGTTTTATTGCGTTTTAGAAAATGGTCTACGGGTTTTGCGTGAAGAAGTAGTTTCTTTGTGCGGCTCGCTGGGAAATCTCGCGCGGGAAAGTGCCTTCCCGTGGCTCGCTCAGAAATCTCATGCGAGAAAGTGCCTTCCCGCGCCATGCGGAGGGAAATCTCATGTGGGAGAGTACCCATGTTCGCGTGAGAAACCCTTCCATAGGGTGTTTTCTCACGCGATAAGTCATAAAAGTTCGTGCGAACATCAAATATTGTGTGACCTAAAAAAATTCTTCACGCAAAAGAGTACTTTGTCACTTGAAAATCTACTTCTTTGCATGGAGAAAAGTGAGCAATTAGAACATGAAATCAGTTTGCGTCGCATCCAATAGCATTTGCGTCAGCTTTGTTCCTGTCTGTAGGATGTCTTTAATGCTTAATTGTCTTGTTATGCTTGGATTATCTCAGATTACTGATCATGCACTGTTGTTTGCATGTCTTGCAGGTTGAATTTATAGATATTGTCTTCAGATCACACCACCCAGCAATCAACAGACTAGTGGCACAGTTAGATAACGCAGAGACAACGCATCTGGGTACTTTGGGCCTGACCTCTCTATGTGATGTACCCAAGATTCAGGTAAATCATGGATTATTGGGAGCACTTGTGGAGCGTTTCCATTCATAAATGAGCACTTTTTATCTGCCACAGGGTGAGATGACTGTGACCCCCAAGGATATCTATCGGATATTGAGGATTCCCTTCCACGGAGCCAGGGTGGAGTATGAGGTGCAACCCAGACTAGGGACCCTGTCATTGAGAGAGATATTACAGGATGACCTTGTCATGGGGAGGGCTATCCCATGGGAGGATCTTATCAGTGTGTATGACCCGACACATAGATTACAAGTGGTACTAGCATGTTTCCTTGGTTGTTACCTGATGCCCGATCATGGACAACACAGTCTGGAGTGTGGTTGGGGTAGGATGCTACAGCAGATGTTAGCACGACCCTGACATTATGGATGGGGTCAGTGCATGTTGGCCCACATGTATCATGAGATGCATGAGATAATCTACCAGGAGGCGAAGAGTATGGCGGTCGGTGTATTTGTACTATAGGTATGGGCATATGAGCACCTGCCCATGACTAGGCCGATATGTGAGGATCTGAGGTAGCCTTTAGAGCCGTACATCTGCAGATACATGGGCATGATTACTCAGCCAGCGCTGGGTAAGATAGATCAGTGGCAAGCTCAGCTCAATGACCTAGCAGCAGTAGTCTGGAGGCCATGGAGACTAATAGAGGTATGGGATGATACTGTAGAGCAGCTCAGTTATATGTTTTGTTCACATGCTATGATTGGCCGAGCCATTACAGTGATAGAGAGATTCCCATAGAAGCGGGTATGGTGTCAATTTGGTCGTCCTCAGGATATCTCATAGGAGTATACTACATATGCTTGATTCATAGATGAGGTGAGGAGGGGATGGCTGACGAAGCTAGACCAGGGGCGGATGTCGATAATTGATATACAAGCATTGGCCCCGGTACAATGGGACTATTTGAGAGATGTAGCAGATGGTGGCGTGACCGCAGAGTATCGAGAGCACTTTGTTACATATCCATTCCCAAGATTTACAGATCTAGTCAGGATGGCAGGCCGAGAGCAGGTAGTACCCCCACAGGTGGCCCAGTAGCAGTTGTCGATGCCCCCACCATAGGTAGTACAGTAGCAGGTGCCGATGCCCCCACCATAGCAGAGACCATAGTTGGTGTTGCATCCACGTACAATACAGGTGGACATACGACGCATGAGATGAGGATAGATCTTGGTGCCAGTGGCAGCAGGAAGCAGAGTTGAAGGAGGACCGCAACACATCTTGAGGATATATGAGATCAAGTGGAGTAGTAGGAGGTCCCATAGGAGGACCCGATGCAGGAGGACCAGCTTGCACAAGAGCCAGGATAGGGTGACGCACTGCCATAGGTGCAGGAGCCTCTGCTAGAGCCAGAGAGAGGGTTAGATCGCTGACCAGATAGGTTGGTGACTTGATGATACAGGTGGCCGTGCGAGATGCATGACTCTTAGACATAGATTGGGAGGTGTAGGATCTCCGAGAGAAGCTATGGGAAACATAGGAGGAGATCTGACATCAGACTCCTCAAGCGGCATATTATTATGCATCATATATAGGCGTGTTGCCTGATGAGGCATCATAGGTTGCTAGATTCTCGATATATGCCAGAGGATCAGAGGGTGCACAGGAACCACCTCCACCAGATAGGCCTCCACCTCCACCTCCTCTAGGTGACGAGGGAGAAGGATAGAGTTAGTTTTGATAGATTTGAGAAATGAGATCATAGGATGTATCTGATGCGTTGGCATCCATGTATTATATCTTTATTTTGAGATAGACCGTGCTCGAGTAGCACCATGTTATATTTGTATCGACACATTGGATATATATATGAGCTCATCTTTTGGTATCATCACATGTGTCATATTTTATGAGATTTTTCCTATATGCTTAGATGTTTAGATGATGTAGAATGTATGCAAATGTATGAACATGTTTGAAATATATGTAAATGTATGAAATGCACACGTATGTAGATGCAAATATGTATGCAAATGATGGATGTGAATGCACTTTATGAATGAGAATATGTTAATGCAATGTGTAGATGATAATGAGTTGTGAATATGTAATGTGTATGGTACTATCATCTCATGCAGGACGACGAATGCCAACCAAAAGAACATGTGAAGAATTGAGAGTGAGGATCGAAGACCTGTGTAGTCGTGATGAAACCAGGATAGTGAAGAAGAACTCCCCAATGTATGAACCCAAGAGAATGCAATGAAGAGAACACCCAATCACTACCACAATGCAAGTCTAGAATGAAAATGCAATCCTATGCTAGATGCAATATGAAAGTGCAATTCTAGGACATGGTTGTGAGACCCATCGTAAAATCATCATCATTGAGCATTTTTTTTTGGAACATCAAAGTCGATACAACCCTTACAGGTGCCACAATGCAACCATAAGGATATGAATATGACTTGTCATCAGATAAAATGTAGGAAATGAACAAAGTACCAGGGCACAAAAGCCAAGATGACCTGAACATTGTTTCCAGTTAATCTTGCAAGAGTACACCAGTATCGAGGCATGCAAAAGCCAAGATAACCATGAGTGCGATCACTCATAAATAAACATATCAATAAAAAACAAAGCAATAACAAACATAGCAACAATAGGCAAGGAGATAGTACCGACCTCAGCATGGCATACAAATAAACAAGATCGAGGGATGTGAGGCTATTCCACCTTAGTGCGGGAGCTCTTATCACATACACCTTGTTTATTTGACGTTGCCAGATCATCAGGACTACACCAACAAGCAGTAGAAAAAGAAAATATCATATGAGAACAGACAACATACAAAGAAATATTCAATCATAGCTCAGCCAGTTTCAAAGTTTTCTAATATATGTGTAGAGGTGTTGAAAAACACCGTTGTGCTTGTGAGTGCATTGTGTTTGATTGTTATCGATAGATGTTTACATTTGAGATATCCAATGTGTGTTAAAAAAAAAACAAGATGTGTCCAAAGATAGTGTTAAAAAACACTGTTTATGGTGGTGTTGAAAAACACCAGTTTGTGTCAGTAGCGAGTTGTCCTTGAGAAGTGATAAGATTACTGACTTAGGTGTAAACCAAAGATGTGATCAAATGGGGGACCCATGCCCCCAAGTAATGATGACTGACTTGACGTATGTTGCGATGAGAAACTAGATTTGGTTGCCTCCAGACATATGGCACTGAATCAATGTCAAATCAGTATGGTTCACAAAGGAACCAAAGTGTCATGAAAGTGACCGAAAGATATGTACAAACTAAAGCAAAGAATCGTCAAGACTAAGTATCGATAGATAGAGCGTTTGAGATATCCAACTGTAACGAATACAAGAAATCTCAATAGAATAGCGATAGTAGGAAGACACAGTGAGAACCACTAGTGGTTGACGCAAGAGAGATTCTCAAATGAAGAGATCATAAGACTAGCTAGACATCAGTAGGCAGACACAGTGAGAACTACTGGTGACTGATGTGAGGGAGATTCTCAAGAAGAGAGAACTCAATATAAGCTAAGTGATAGTAGGAAGATGCAGTGAGAACCACTTGTGACTGTCATGAAGTAGATCTTCAAAAGGTAATAGGATAATGCCCCCTAGACTAGGAGGGTTGCCCCGAGAGTATGACCGGTTTCAATCCATGTAAGTTGGTGTCTTGACCGGAAATGGAAAGCAAACGTAAGCAGGAAAGTAGGAAAGCAGCAATGCAGGAAAGCAAATGCGTAAAGCCAAGTGGTGCTACGATAGATATAGTAATGTGGAACAAGAGGTGCCTATTTACCAGGTTTTCACCTTCTTGGTAGAAATTCTTTTTTTTCTACCATGACGCTTGTTTACCAGGTTTTCATCAATGACACCTTTTTTCTTTTTCTCCTTTTTTTTTTTAATTTTTCAATTTTTAATTTTTAATTTTTTTTGGAATATATAATGTTTTTGGAGATACATCAAAGTGCCTATCGCTAGGTTTTCACTAAGATGATCATTTTTTAGGACTTTTTATGATTTTTCAAAATTTTTCAAGACTTCACTATATACATGAGCACACTGAAGATGTATTAGCTATAGAATTGTTTCAGATGAAGAGTGTTGATGGGATCCTTGAGTTTCTCTCCTTTAGTAGTAGAAATTTGATAGGTACTAGACCCAAACACTACAGTGACAATACAGACCAAGCTAGTTTGGTTCAAATTTTCCTTTCTAGATCCAACATTTTTTATTCTTAGGGTTCTCCCTTAGAACGAGGTCATGCACTTGGAAATCCCTTGGTCTAACCTTCTTGTTATAGCTCTTGGACATCCTTTTCTGGTATGCTCTAAGGTGATCGAACACCACTTGCCGATGTTCTTCAAGTAGTTCTAGCTCTTGTAGCCAAGATTTTGTTATCTTCATCAGTAATGAGGCCTTTTAGGGAGACTCGCAGAGAAGGAATCTCAACCTCAATTGGTAACACAACATCTACTCCATAAACCAAAGCATAGGGCGTAACCCCTATTGGTGTTCTTATGCTTCTCCTATATGCCTAGAGATCTGGATTGATCTGGAGATGCCAATCTCATCTGGATTTGTGCACTGTGCAATGCAGGATTTTAAGGATTGTCTTATTGGATGCTTCCGCCTATCCATTACCCTAAGAATAGTAGATGGAAGACCAATGTTGAGTAATTTTAAACTCAGAGCATAGCTCTGTCAAATCCTTATTTTTGAATTGCCCCCCATTATCAGTGATTATCGCTCAGGGTAAACCATGCCTGCATATGATGTAGTTGAGAATGAACATAGCTATGGATTTGCCATTGACAACGGTGAGAGGGACTGCCTCCACCCACTTGGTAAAATAGTCTGTAGCTGTGATTATAAACTTATGTCCATTTGAGAACGAGGGATAAATCTGACCCACCAAGTCAAAGGCCCATTATTGAAATGGCCAGAAATTAATGAAGGGAATAAGCTCCTTGGCTGGAGCATGAATCAGATTACCATGTAGTTGACATTGTTTTCAAGACTTAGCAAACTGTGTAGCTTCTTTTTCTATATCTGGCCAATAGTAACCAGCTCTAATAAGTTTACGGGCCAATGTCAGGCCGCTAGAGTGAGACCCACAGATGCCTTCATGCACCTCTAGTAAAGAATGTTTGGACTCATCGGGCTCTAAACACCTAAGGAGGGTACCATCTAGACCGTGTCTATACAAGTCGTTAGCTATGATGACAAACCGTGAAGCATTGTGGATTAAGTGACGTTTCTCATTCTAGGTTTAAGTGTATGGAACAATCTGGTCATGAAGGTAGGAAAAGATATGATGGTAGCGAGATGAGTCATGTCCAATGACATAACAGATCATTCTGGAATTAGAGGAATCATAGGCTGGGTAGCGTAATGTCTCCACTAGGAATTCATGTTGAAAGTCATTTTCTGGCATCTGTAGCATGGAGGCAAGAGTATCCATGGCATCTGCTGCTTTATTATCTGCCCTTGGAACTTGTTGAAATGTGATGTGAACAAAATATTTTTTGAGGTCATCAACCAACCATTTATAAGGCACCAACTTGTCATCTTTTGTCTGATAGATATCATTTACTTGATTGATGACTAATTGTGAATCTCCAAGAACATTGAGTTCATCTACTCGACACTCAAGGGTGATCTTCATACCATTGATTAAGGCTTTGTACTAAGTAATATTGTTTGTACAAGGGAACACCATCTTATATGCTTTTGGTAAAGAGTACCTTTGAGGTGTAATGAACAATATCCCAGCACTTGACCCCTGTTGGGTAGATGAACCATCAAAAAACATAGTCCAGGATCGATTTGTGAGAAGTAATATGGACTCATCTAGGAATTCAATGTGCAATGGTTGATGATCTACTAGAGGTGCTTCTGCTAACTGATCTGCAATCACTTGCCCTTTGATGGCTTTCCTTTCTACATAATCAATATCAAATTCACTGAGAAGCATGACCCATTTAGCTAGTCTACCTGTGAGGGTAGCTTTACTGAGAAAATATTTCAGAGGATCAATTTTAGCAATTAGATGTGTAGTATGAGCTAGCATATAGTGCCACAGTTTTTGTGAAGCAAGTACCAATGCAAGGGAATCCTTCTCTATAGTAGAATATTTTGTTTCATATGAGACCAGAGTTCTACTAATGTAATAGATAGCCCTTTCTTTGTTGTGCTGATCTTCTTGAGCCAATAGGATACCCAATGATGTATCCGTGCAGAAATGTAAAGTATAAGTGGCTTCCCATGAATAGGAGGCATCAAGATTGGCGGATTCGCAAGATAATGTTTGAATTGTGTGAACCCTTCATCACATTCTTTGTTCCATTGATAAGTCACACCTTTATCTAAAGTCTTGGTGAATGGTTGTGACTTGTCTGCCAGTTGTGAGATAAAATGCCGAATAGACTAGAGTCCGCCTTGAAGTCCTCTAATTTGTCTAATATTCTTTGGTGCCGACATTTCCATGATAGCTTGTACTTTTTCAGGATCCACTTTGATGCCTTTGGTAGAGATGATATAACCAAGAAATTTTCTAAATGTTACACCAAACACACATTTCTTAGGATTGAGCCTTAGACTGAACTATTCGATGTGATCTAGTATAGGACCTAGATCCGCAAGATGTTCCTCTCGGTGCATGCTCTTAGCTAGAGTGTCATCCACATAATCTTCCATTGTTTTATGCATCATGTCATGAAATATAGTAGTGATAACTCTCTGATATGTAGCACCGGCATTTTTGAGGCCAAAGGGCATAAAATTCCAACAGAAAGTGCCCCATGCACATGTGAAAGCAGTTTTATCTTGGTCCTCTGGCGCAATTTTTATTTGATTGTAGCCAGAGAAACCATCCATTAGTGAATACATTTCATACCCTGATGTCATAGCTACAATCATATCAATATTGGGAAATGGAAAATCGTCCTTAGGACATGCCAGATTCAAGTCTCTGAAGTCTGTGCAGACTCAGATAGATTTATCATGTTTTGATACTGGAACAATGTTAGAGATCCATTTTGCATAATCAATTACTCTGATAAATACTGCCTTAAGAAGTTTCTCCAATTCAACTTTGACAAGTAGAGCCACATGTGGATGCATTTTTTGAAGCTTCTACTTGACGGGCTTGACAACTTGTGCAATAAACAAATGATGCATCATTAGATTAGGGTCTAATCCTGGCATTTCTAAATATTTCCATGCAATGTTTATCTTTTTACTCTGGAAGAATGTAGTGAATTCCTCTCTTTCTGCCTTAGATAGTGATTGTGCCAAGTGAATGATTTGAGGTTCAGCCTCTGTACCCAAGTTGATTGGTTGAGTTGGTTCAATAAGTACAGATGATCTCTCCTGGAAATGACTCGGAAGTGCATCAAGTATCTCATCCTCGGGTGCCTCAAAGAGGTTTTCACCCTTGGATATGTCTTTTATTTTGACTATTTTAGGCTCTGATACTGCCACAATGTGGTTTTCACCATCAGAGCGCCTATTTTTTCTTCTTTTGATTTTGTGACTAAGATACTTGATGTCAGCCTCAGTCATGTTGACACTTGCTTCGCTAGTGGAAGACGTTATAGGTTCGACAACGTGTAGGTAACAAGCAAGAGCGTAATCATTCTGGAAGGTAAGGACTTCATTAGATGGGGAGGTAGAGTTCCAGTCTATAAGCTTGGGATGGAAAAGTGAAAGAGAAGTGATGGGTTCAAGTGCATTCACGGTATAATCATCAAAAGCATGGACAAGAAAGTCAAGACCTAAAGTGATCTCATCGAGAGGTATAGTTGAATTACTTTGATTCCTAGCGACCATAGTAGACGACATGTTAACATCTATGGAGTCAGACTCGTGTGACCCTACACTAGACCCTTCACCTACTTTGAGAAGGTTTTCATATGTGTGAACTGTATCTATATCTTTGTCAGAAGTAGCATAGGACAAGCTGTCAAACTCATATTCATGAGAGTCCGTTTCATCATTAGGCGTCATGTCAAGAATGTATGCAGTAAATTTGGCCTTGTTAATTCACCATACACTTCAACATAGTCCTTCTTCACCAGGTACACACAAGACTGAATATGAGGTTATTCATCCTGTCTGCTTGCATGATTCGACCTGTTGCCTTCTATCCAGACAGGGTTTTTGAAATTGCTCTCAGAGTGAGAGTCTCACAACCATGGACCAATCTAGGAACGAAGGATTTATCATGATGGATGCAATACAATGCAAGATTATACTAAGAAAATTAATATGAGAGATTAAGCTAAGACATGATTTCAATGCAATTAATCTAGAAATTGAAATTATCTTATTGCAAAATGAAATTACTCTATATGAAGCTATGACAATAATTCAGTATTCTAACAATGCATATTTTCTCTAGAAATTTAGGGGGTTTTGAATGAAGAATGAGAGTTCTTTTATAGACTCTGAGATGATCAGAATAGAAACTTTCCTTTTTGAAATAAAAAAAATAGAAAAGCCAGTTAAAAACAAAAAGCTTTATTGAAAAGAATTCAATAAATTGTTTTCTTCCTGCTTTAACTGTTTTATTTGAATTAAATTATTTTCTTTGATTTATCTATTTTTCTCTCTCTTAAAAAAGAAGTTTCCAATTCTGAATAAAAGAAGAATCTTTGATAGAATATCTAATTAATTAAATAAATATGACCTCATAATTGCTTTTTCTCAATTATCTGAATATTAAATTCAATTATTGAAAATGAGGATATTTATTTAATAATTAAATATCATTTAATTCCTTTTCCACGTGTCTCAGCTAAAGAGGGTGAATTTAATTTAATTAACGTGCTAGGACTTTATAATTAAATTAATTCGATCATAAGGTTTGTTTAGCTAAATAGATATTTAGGAATTAAATATGATGTATGAATAATATAGATTTAGCATTTTTTGCATTTGACACTCAGGTCGAGTAGAGTTAGTTAAAAACTCAGAATTGCCTAGTACAATAGGACTTTGATGATCCAGAAGATGTTGGAATAATGATACATTTGGCATCAGTGAATGCACTTAGTGAAAACACTTATTCGGTTTTGAATGCTTACCGAGCTCATCACTCATCCCACAGCCTATACCGAGCATTCAGTAAAGCTCACCG
>MU225307.1:3729018-3747031 GCA_018584345.1 Thuja plicata
GTACACACACATGTGTATATACACATGTGTGTATATACACACACACATGTATATGTGTATGTGTAGATATGTACACAAGTTAAAAATACATATTATTCAAATTAATTAAAAAAATAAAAAATAATCTTTATTCCAATTCTACAATATGGGATCCAAACAGAGAAGCTTATTCTAGCTTTCATTTTTTGAATTAATTAATCCGAGAATAGGCCTATTCTGGATAAGTTAATGCCATGCACCAAACGGGCCCTAACTTATTACAATTTAAGGTTTAGGAAAAAGTTGAAACGTTGATCAAGATGGAAATGTTGACTCTTAACTTTCCAACCCTTTTGCTTTGCTTCTTCACAATTCAAAATCTCAACCATTAACCCTTTCTTCAAAAGCTAAAGTTTGGAATCAAGTTGGATGTTGACCAAGAAGAATGAAATGTTGACCCTTAGCCATTGACTTTTCCCAAAGTTAAGATTTTATTTTTGAATTTTAATTTAAGATTAAAACACAACTTCAAGGTAGCATAACTTTTGACTTGCAACTCCAATTTGAGAAATTCAAAGTGCAGAATGAAGCTAATGAAAAAATTACAGAGTTTGGAATTACATAAACACAAAGAATACCATGAATTATTATCCTTTTTCAAGCTCAAATCTTGACATGTTTTTTATTATTCATGACCCAAAATGATGAAATTTTGAAATTTTGACTATTTAAAGAAACCACGACAACAACTGACTCTATTTAGGGGAAAGGATTGTAAAAGTACGCAGAACAAACCCAAAAACAAAAAGGAACAATGCTTTATCATTGGGAAATAGAGTCACATAGGAGACAACAAAATGATTCACTGGGGGAAACTTGAGGCAAGCGAAAAATGGGCCCTTTGAATGAGCAAAGAAGGCCCTTTTGAATGAGCTATAAAAACTTTCATCTTCATATTTTGATTGTGTGTGGAGTAGAGTAGGGTTCTCTTCTACTACATATTTATTTTTCAGTTTCTTGATTAACACATATTTCATCAAATCTTGATCCCTTTGTAAAAACAAATGTTATCTCTATGTTTTTACTTGCTTCTTGTGATTGGTGTAACATAGCATGATATTTTTCAATTAGTGTAACCACCCAAGCAATGGATATTTCTTTGGACATATGCATCTTTTCTAATGGTGGCTTATGGCCATGACCAAGAAATTGAGAAAGACTTTCACTGCAAAAATATTTACTACCTGAAGTGTTAGGACTATGAATATCCCCTTGATTCTTATCAACATGGATTTATTCTTGGGTGCTCAATGATGAATGAATAGGAATGTCTATTCCATAAATGAAATCATCATCAAAATCCTTGAGACACAAAATTGGAATGAAAATGACATGAGATTCATCTTGAAACATATTTTCTTCATCTTCAAGTTTAGGTTCTATGCTTGTTTGGGAAACATTTGACGTCTCTTCTTCAAGCTCACTGGTATCAAGATGATCAAATATTTCTTCTTGATTATTAAAATTTTCACAATGTTGTCTTGATACATCCATGCGACCTTCTTCTTTCTTAGACACCCTTTCTCAACCATTTTCCTAAGCAAACATAACAACCTCATCTTCTTTTATGTAGAAAAGTTCAAGTGGATCCCTTCCAACATTTTGAAATTGCAAGATGTTTTATTAGCAAGAGAATAAATCTTACACTCATCCTTTTTCCTGATTTCTTGCAATGTTTGGAGTAAACACACATGTACTTTATCAGGAGAAAGTTCCATATTACCATAGAATGTTTTTAATAACTCAATTTGTTTTGGATCATCAATAATTGTATTTCTTTGGGAACCAGGTACAATAAGTTGACTACTTTCCTCATTATTATTATTTATTACTTATTTATATGAATGACACTCCTCAACAAAGTCTTCTTTATGTTTGTATTTGGAATCTCTTTTTGACAAAGATTCTTGATCATGAGAAAGAAACTCATAATCTTTTCCATCTTTTTCTTCGATCTTTCGTAGAGTTTGAGGCAAGAAAGGATGAATCTTTCTAGGAACAAGCTTCATTCCACCATAAAATCTCTTCAATAAATCCACTTGTATGGGTTCACCAGGAACTTGATTCCTTTGATATGGAAAGTCTTCATCATCACTATCACTGTCACTTTTCACTTTTACTCTGTACCAAACTATTGTTTTTGAATTCAAAATTTTAGATAGAGTCGCCAACCTTCATTCTAGGGAAGGTACCTTAAGATTTATGAGGAACAAAGAACACTCAAATTTTCATCCCCAGTAGACACACCAAAAATCTGTTGGTAAACAGATTCGTCACTTCAATGTTGTCTTGAAAACTGACCCCTTTTTTCTCTGTGAGTAGTGACCACTGTGCAAGTTGTTGGAGAGATTTCAATTAGATCATGATCTAATTGCAACCTTCATCTGTGTTTGAGAGGGAAATCTCCCTCGTATGATGGGGGTGTTTAGTATTTTTGTATACTTTTAACCAAAAAGTACATAAAGGAGAATACATAAGCTAAAGAAAGATAAACAAAAGAAACCCTAGAATGATAGACATACGAATATAAAATAGGATTTTAGAAGGGATGATAATTACAAAGGGGTATTTAGCATAAAATGCAATGATGACCAAAGAATAGATAACAAATCCTGACATGCGATAAGATATACCGTCTTAATACATTCAAATCAAGCTACCAGGAAAAGATCGCATTTCATCATATCAATTGCATAGATAGAAGAACAACTGGATTTCACCATTACATGAAGGGATTACTAACTTGACATGCAAAAAATTAGTAATAAAAACTCATGAATCCATTCGAGACATACAACTAAATCTATTCTTCACTGACTTTGTGAAAATATACAACATCAAAAACCCTTTTGTACATGGTGTGAACCCGAAGGTCTATTTGAAAATTTCTCCATAGTTTCCCCTTTGCAAAAAGTGCCCCCCTTTTTACATTGCAAATTGTCTCTATTTATAGGCTCATAAAATAACCACCTTATAGCTACCTTTTCAGGTTAGTAACTAACCAAGTTAGAGTGTGGAAGTTATTCATGCTTTTTGTAACTAACTCTAACTTTTACAAAATAAAACTCAAAATCCTAAATTTTGAAAAGACAAATCCCTAAAGCTAACTTTAATAACATTAAGTGACATAAGTCACTTTACAAGTAGATAACCTAAAATTCTGACTTCCAAGTTAGGTTTTGTTGAGGTTCTTAGTTGTCTTCATCTGCTTTTCTTGAACCTGGAACTACCTCACCATCTAATGCACAAGTTGGTATCTTCATCATTGATAGGAAGTGGTAGTCATTCATCTAGAACATTCATTTAAGGAAACACACTCCAATTGAATTTGTCTGACATCCTTCATTGTCACCTTACATATTTTCCAATTATCTTCATTGCATTAAGGCTATCACATTATAGGTGCGATCTAGTAATCCATCAATCCATCAAATATCTTGTTCTCCAAGTTCCTTCCTTATAGTTAAATACAATATTTTGGATTAATTATAGCCAAATACACAAACTAATTCCCTCAATATTTGGATTGTTGAAATCTTTCTCTGAAATTTCATAGTTCCAATTGGGAAAAACCATGAAATTTCCTTTGCACCTTGCTCCATGATACATGCAAAGTAATGCATGGATTACAACACTTGATGAGAACCTTTATTTTATTATATTTAAAGGCTTCCCTTTGTTTATCGAGGTCCTTTTCCCATATGCATTTGTGAATGTCTCATTTTGATGACCGTGCTTTGTATTCCCTGTGATTCCACATTTTGCATTTCGGATCTGTAACGCTGTTACAAATATTTCACTTGACACATATATGTTAATATAGCATCTAGATTGTGGTTCAATGGATGAGTGTACACTTCTTTAAAGCCACCATTTTCTATCAATAATGAGGATATTTGGCAAATAATTTATTTTTATATCTTGAAGCTGCAACTGTTTGAAAGTTTTGGTCACCTTCTTTACAAATCCATTTTGTGCCATATATGTGCAACCTACATTTATGACATGCCTTTGAAATTATTTAGAACACATTGCCCATGCATATGTATCTTCAACCATAAATATGATAAAAATCCTTGATTATGCTTTTATGCATGTCTGTACCTTGGCTGCCAATTGCGTTTGCTTGAAAGTTGTTAAAGCCTTTCTAACAAATCTATTATATGTATACCCTGTTGTAATAGTGGCCACCTTGCACATACCTTGAAATCTTCATTGACCATGAGATGCAAATCTATTTGAGACATTCTGTAAAAACATTTTGGTGTTTTGTCTATAATGCATATTTCACATGCATGTCTAATTGGTGCATTCAAATGGATGCTCCTACCATTTTCCAAATCTCCCACTTTGACACGGGTAGTGAGGATGTTGCAAAGGTTATGGAATTCTGATTTACACTCGCCAATTGCGTTTGCTTTGGTGTGTTTGTTTCTATATTTTTTTTAATAAATCTATTTTGTGCTAAGCTTGCAATCATTACATGTCGTAAATTGACATCTCCTTGAAGAATTTAGTTAAACGATTTTACGTGCCTTGTCAATACTTGCACATTATGCAAGAATGTCTACTAATGCATTTCCAACCATGATATTGTTGATCAACTAATGGAGATGATGAAGAACGAGTGATAATAAGTATACATGTTTGTAGAAATGGTTAGATCAGTTATTATTTTGTCATTGATGTCAAGCAATTGGTTTACTAATTTTTATTGAGTTACCATATCATACAAAGGACAAGTTAAATGGGTGAAAAATAGAAATCAGACAATGATGACATAATGTTGATATAGCTGTTTCCTACTATATATTTGATGTTATCAAGTCAGTACACTTGGTTGATTAAGTCACAAATTGTGAAGAGTTAAGTTATGAATGAAAAGAGTTACTCTACAAAGCTAGACAAAGTCAGTCAGTATAGAGTTGTGTTAATCAGTTTCAGTTATCGAGCATCGAGCAGTGAATGAATTTATTTACCGAGTTGCAAAGAAAGTTACCGAGTACATGATATTGATTGTAAATGATGATAAGATCAAATTTAATACAAAGCTATGATGATTTGGATGGAGATAAGAATTAAAGGAAGTTTGTTAGAAGATCTACAAGCGATAAAATTTAATAAGAAGATCTAAGGCAAAGATCAAGCGGTTAAACCTGATTATGAGAGTTCCAAGAAAAGTTCAAGTTACGAGGTAAAATTTAAACGGTTTGCCGACTTAAGATTTATGAAGAAGATGATCGAATGACTAAGAACAAATGATGGGAAACCTAAGAAAGGATATTAAGAGGAAATTTTTTTTTGATATAAATGATGGGAAGTTAGTAGAGGTGATGATGTTGGCGAATTAAATTAAGAAGCAGAAGAAGCTAAAGAACATTGTTACCGAACAGAATAGAGAAGCAAAAAGAGCATAATCTATAGTCTGAAACAAAGACAAATGGAGTATGTGATGCCAGTATTCATGTGAGCATAAAAGATCTGACACAAGGAAAATGTAGTTTCTATATTTATAGATCAAATTTTTATTGCTGCTTATTAGCATTTGTAACAGAGAAAATCTCTTAACTGAGTGGATTTAACAGTCCTATTTGTAAATCCTAGACGTAGGTGACATTCCAAAAGAGTGTTTAAAGTCCTCTAGTAAGGCCACTCCTAAAAGGGTGAAAATATTAACCCATCTGAGGTAAATCCCTTAACAGGGTCACATTTAGCAAATGTGTTTGTAATCTTTAACATGATAAGTTCTTAACTGAGCGTACTTCAGAAAGGTACATTTTTTTAAAATTGTGGGTCACAATTCCCATAGAGGTTTTTCCCATATTGGGTTTCCTCATTAAATCTGGTGTCAACTAAGTTAAATCTATGTTAACTAAGTTTGAACGAATGATTTGCATATTATGAGATGTATGGTTGTTTAAGTTATTAAGTTATTTGGTGAATTGGTTATTACTATATTCAGTTCTATCGAGTGAATCAGTGAGATAGGTTTTTAGTGTTTAAGTTTGATTTGGTCTAATTTTCACCCCCTCTCAATGGGACCAATAATTGGTATCAGAGCATTGGTTATCTGAAGTGTTAATTTTAAAAGGACTTGAGTCAAGATCTAAAGATGTCTAAGGGGGAAGAACCAAAGTTGAATAGGAACATTTATCTACATGGAAAAGTAGAATGAGATTACATGTGTCTAGTATAGGAGAATATGGACTTCATTTTATTGCTAATGAATATGTTGTGCCCGACTACTGCACCTTTGACAATCACTGAGAAAAGACTAAAGCAAGAACACACACAAGTCATGATTGAGATAGCTTCTACACTTACCGACCAGGAATATGATGAAATTGATGGATGCACTACTTTGGAAAAAATGTGTGATAAGCTTATTTTGACCTATGGTGGAGATTAGCATGTTCATAAGGAAAAAATAGAAAGTTTGAGAGGTAGATTTGATTCAATGAGAGTGAAAGATGGAGAAAACATAATACAATACTAGACTTAAGGAGATTGTAAATTCTATCAGAGGAGCTAGTGGAGCCATAACAGAGGAAGATGTTACAAGAAAAATGTTAAGAACCCTGCTACCGAGTTATGCTATTCGAGTATCTTCTATACAAGATTTGAGATCCATTGCTCAGATGAATGTTTCACATGATGCTACTATTGGTAAGCTAGTTGCATTTGAGATTAATGATTTTGATAATAGTTTACCTGCTACATCTAAGATTGAGTGTACATTTAAGTCATATTTGAAGATTGGAAGTTCTAAGGACTTTAGACCTAGTGATGGACATTTGAGTAGTGCTAGTGAGAGATTTTATAGCTGTCAGAGTGGTTTGGAAGAGTTATATGCTGTAGATGAAGAGAATGAGATAGAGTTTGAAGTTTTGTTGGATAGAAGGCTACAAAGAGGAAAAGGAAAATACCGAGGTAAGTTACCCTTGAAATGTTTTAACTGTAACAAGATTGGTCATTTTGCATGTAACTACCCTAAGAAAGATAATGAGGAGAAGAAAGATAACAAAGATAAGGACAAAAGAGAAAACAGATTGAGAAGATTTAGAGACTACAAAAAAAAGTAAGGAATCTTGTCATGTTGCTAATGAAGGACTAAGTTATGATGATTCAGACAATAATGATGGTGAAAAAGTTGAGTATGTTTCTATTAAAGATGATTCAAATAGAGAAAAAAAAAGAAACAAGAGCCCTAATATCACAATTTAGTAAGAATAAAACATGGATTATAGATAGTGGTTGTTCATATCACATGATTGGTGACACACTTAAGTTTATTTCCTTGGAAAAGAATGATGGAGGATTTGTTAGATTTTGTACTGATGCTCCTTACCATGTGAAAGGAAAAGGTTCTATAATTATATTGAATAAAAAAATATGTGATGATGTTTATTGGGTTGAAGGATTAAAGTATAATCTATTGAGTTTTGCACAGTTAAATAACTCATGTCACAAACTGGAATTTCAACATGGAAAGGTGAATGTTCAGCCTAACACCCAAAAATCTACCCACCAGAGAGTTTTCCATCCTAGCAATATTGAAGTCTATGATCTGATCTGGGATGTCAACAATGGAAAAACTCCCTTGAGCTGGATTCAAAATGTTCTTAACAGGCGGTAAAGACGACTTACCCGTGGGTTTAACACTGAAAAGGGAAGACCACTTTTTTGCGCTAGCATGTTGAAGAAACAAGAAGTCATAATTTTTGGGCCTCCCCACTCGGGTCCCTAGGTGCCAGACCAACATCGGGATCCTTACCTTGCTCCCCGTTTCCCTCATTCTCGCTAGGATGCCTAAACGTAACAAAGGGACCTAATTCTGCCCCTACCACACCATTCTCGCCCAAATTCAAAACCAAATTTTTAATTGGGAAACTCCCGCTCCCTTCTCCCCCTCCTCCTTGCTCCATTTCTATACTAAGCCTCTACCCAGTGTTGGATAGCTAGTTGATAAAGGTTTCCTCACACTACATGTTACTTACAAGAGTGAAATAAGATAAAAATGTTAGTTAATATATATTTAAAAGAATGCCAATTTAAATAACAAGCATGTCTAAAATAACAAATGTAAACAATTAAGTGCAAAAATATATACTACATGACTATCAAGTTCACATGAAATGGCCTAGAGGGTGGGCTCATGAACATGTGTTGTGGCCTCCTCAGACATGAAGTTCTATTAAATAGACCATGTTAATAAACATTGTTACAATCAAGCAATAACTACATGCATAATATTTCTAAGCTCTTTAAAATTTTAATTACCTTCCCCTTATTAGTGGGTGTCGCTACACTTCTCTCGCAATAGGTGTAACCTACAAGAGTGAAATACGATGAAAATGTTAATTAATTTTTATTTTATTTTTACAATTTAAATGACAAGCATGTATACAATGAAAAGATATAAACAACTAAGTGTGGAAATATATACCATGAAGATGTCAAGGACAAATGAAATGACCGAGAGTGTGGCATCATGGAACTATGCAATCTCCTCCTTTGACATCAACTAAACATAAATAAACCGTGTAAATAAACATTAGTGTATAGTCTTAATAAGTTATCTAATATAAATATTCATTTAAAATTAAATGCACTATGAAATTAAAAGTCAAGTCTTACCATTATATTCTCAATGAACGATGGATGCACCTCATAATTAGATGTATCCATAGGAGGTTCGATAAGCTGTATGAGGGGACCTGAGAAAATTTGTTTTCACATAGTGCAAGTATGGGGTACACAAATATGTGCACCTAAGGAGGAGGTGCTAGTGCTACCAGATCCACTACTAACATTATCAATATGTGGTTGCATAAATGCTGCAGTTTGAGTAACCAAAAGCTGGCTCAAATAATAAGTATCTATAATAGTTTGCGAGGTGGCCGTTGTGATAAAATATAGAGGATAAATTGGAGGTTTGCAAGAAATGTGATGATGGGGAACAAATGAGCCCTTTATTACTCAATTTTTCCTAGGTCTATCCTGGGACATACCTTATCCTACACCCATGAATGGTCTCATGCTTCAGTAGCTCACGTGCTTATGCAAGACAAACAAAGCATATAGTTTTTTGATGAAATAGAAGGGAACATCCATATTTTTATTGGGCTGTCTATCAAAAACCATCCACTAATGATCCTAGAAGTTATCTCGCATCTCATCATGTGTACACCATTTCATGGACAACTTTGGATTTTTAGGATCCATTGGATATATGGTATGGGGATTAACAAAGAGAGAAACTATGTCATCTTTTGTTATTTTGAGGTCCTTCACCTCATCATAAGACAAGCCCAACATAGTCAAATCTCATGGTTTTTGCTACTGAAGTGCATAATTATGCTGGTTGGTGGAGGTTTCTATATTCTTTATTATTAACTGTAGTGTGGCAAATATTGGGGAAAATCAAGAGATTGTACTATAAAATTTTTTTATGCCCCTCAAATGATCCAAATGTTTTATAGGTCAAATGTTTGGTGGTAGAGGGTTTGGTGGCTATGGGTTTTCTGGTTGCGAGTTTGTGGGCTGTGGGTTATCAATGTTTTTAGGTATACCTGATTAAGTTCTAAATTTATATAATTAAGACACAATTTATATAATACAAACAATTTCAAAGAAAAAACCTAATTTAAACAAAAAACCCCAAAAATAAACCAAGAAATGCAAAAAAATGATTAAAAATAAAGAAATATGCAATATAATTCATACTTGATAATCGAATTGGGGAAAAAATACTTTAGTAGATCAAATATGTGATATTTTTCAGATATCAGATGAAAAAACTAAAATTCATGGGTTGAAATGAGATCCACAACTGTTCAGTTAGGTATATAAATGTTAAAAACATTAAAACATGGAAATAAACTTAGGAAAGAATCCAAGAGAGTGAGAAAGAGTAATAATTTTGCCAAATACACAAAGAGAGAGAGATATTTCTTCAATAGATCAAACACCAAATTCACCAAAATGCTCCAAGACCAACACAAGAACTCAAGGATTTTGAAAGGGGAAAAAGAAAGAAAAAAACCCTTGTGTATAATATGCATGAGGCACAAAACCTAAAGAAGAAGAGAGAAAGAGAGAAATAAGCTCATTACAATAAAGAGAGAAAGTTTGAGAATGTGAGGAGAAGTGAGAGAATAGAGAAGATTATTCAACTTGCAAGAACCGACTTAGAACCCCTATGATAACCCTAAGAAGTGTGTGAGAACCATCTCTTAAGTAGAGATGAGTGGAAGAGTTTGCATGTAACTCCCATACTCTATGTGTGCCACATTCACATTTAGTGTGTGCCATGTGTAGGAATCCTATTAAGGAGGAATATCAAATTTCTTTTTTAAAGGAATTACAAATATGAGACAAGACCTTGGTTAATAAAAAACCAAGGAAAAATTATAATTATAACATCCCCCTTTAATCTTTACTTGGGGAGATGAGATCAATAGGAGCACACCCAAATGTTAACAATGATTTTGAGATGTTTCTTTTAAAAGAGTCTTCAGTAGATTGTTGACAGCTTGATCATCAGGCATTTCTTCAACTGGAACTGTGGAGCTTGAATGGTATATAAGAATGTTTGCTAAGTGGATAACACTTTGACAATTGGAAGGTGTAGTTTATTGCAGGGGGGGAATCTTCAAGTGACCATTGAGATTCTTGAGATATATTTACGCATTTTGTATATTCATTTCCAGTAGAAAATAGAGGCGGAGCATGATCAACACCTGAGCCTGCAATAAGGCAAGAACCACTAGTAGAGTGCCCATCATTGAGATTGCCTAGTGCTGAATTAGTAACACTTTGGAAAGAAAAATCATATTGTGAATCATCAGTAATAGAAGCAAAAATACAATCTTCAGTTGCATAAAACAAATTTGTAATGTAGTCATCATAATATGAAGCATCAAGAGGAGTAGAGCTAGTATAACAATCACCATTATTATCATTATTCTCCACAACAAACATAGGATTAGTACTATCATCATGAATTTCATCTTCAGTAATAAACATATCTTGCAAAGTAACATTAAGAAACTTGGAGATGATTTCCTCTTCTTGTTCAAGAATATCATCAACATGAGAGCAAGGATCATCAAATTGCATTGCATCATAAGGAGAGAACATATAATCATTTTGAGCAGGAAGATAGTAATTAAGAGGGTAATTCCAAGAGCAGCCATCATCATATGGTTCATCCCAAATAGTAGTATCATCATAGTGAGAAGTAGGCATCCCATACCGAATAGTAAAAGCATGACGAGTGTTATTATTATGAGATTTAGGAGTAGACGAATTCTCTTGTTTGAGTTTCTTAAAACAAGTAGTGATCACATGACCAACTTTCCCACAGTAATTGCAATGGGGACGATTATTATTATTAGTATAACCATTATGATGATTATTATAACTTGATATATTATTATGCGATCTAGACATGAAAGCATGTTCAGTAGTTTTAAGTGTCCCAAATTGAATTAACTTAGCCTCTTCTTGATGTAAAAGTGTTTGAAAGATAGCATAAGTTAATTGATTTTCTAAAAAAAGAATATCTAATTGAGAATGAATATTAGTAATGAATTTCTGAAATTGTCTAGGAAGGCATTTTTTTAAGATGACATGAATTAACCGAATATGAGATAACATTATTACTAAACCAGTTAATTGAGCTTGAATAGAATCAACTTTAAGGAGATACTCATCCATAGTTGAGAAATACGTATAACTGAGATCCTCCAATTGATCTTGGAGTTGAATCTTCTGAGATTCATTGGCGCTATCAAATGTGTTTTGCAAAATCACCCAAGCTGCATGTGCTTTAGTTCAATGTGTAATTAAGACATATAAATCTAGATTTAAGGAAATACAAGGCCAAACACCTCATCATTTTTATCATTCCATGAATTTTTAACTGTTTGAGGAACAACATGAGGAGGAAAGGAGGTGGAGTTAGTTGCAACGTCAAGAATATGTCGGTAATGAAAGAGAAAAGTCATATGAGTCTTCCACGCATAATAATTGGAAGTTGTTAATGTAATCTCTGGAATCAACGTCGACATAATGAATTGAAATAACCTGAATTACAAGTTGTAGAAAATAATAATGAAACTAAAAAGACAATTTAATGCGATTAGTAAACGCCAATATGCTAGAATTTTTAACTATTAAAAAAATTTAAATTTTTCTGTTAAACTGATGAAACAAATTTTAATTGCAATAAAATAATGAATTAGAAAATGAAATATGTTTAGAATGATAAAAGGAATAATGGGTTTAAGTGAAATGAAAATATATTAAGTGGAAACTTTGATTATGAGTTTAAACTTTTGTTGATAATCAAAGTTGAATAAATTTTGTTATAGTTAAAAATTTAAAAATTTTAAAAAAATTGAATGAAAGTTTGCCAACAACAGAAAAAGAATCTAATGATGAATAAATGACAAATAATATTGCTGCAGAAACTGGCAAAATGATAGAATGACAAGATGCTTAAACAAAAAAGAAAGTTAGATCTTACCTGCATTAAAACGAAAGCAATGATAAACTACAACTATAATTTGTTGGAAATAATGGGAAGTATGTATTGAGAGGGGAGGGGTGAATCAGTACCTCTAAAATTTTTATGTCTTTAACCTTAATCCATTTAGTAATCCATTGTATTACCAACCATCTATTCAATCCTATCTTTGTGTCAGTTATATCAATTCATAAACTTAACAAACATGTAAACATTCATAGAAGCATTCATGAAATGTAATGACACATAACACAAGATATGGTAATGCAAAAAACCCCTGTTAGAAGGTAAAAAATACGGTGGGGATGGCACCCACAAAAACTTCACTATCTACAAATTGGAAGGGGCCGGCTAAGGCTTACAATTTTGATCACTTCTGATGATCTACCCTGTTAGGAGTATTATGTGGAGACTAGTTAAGGTCTACTTTGTTAAGAGCTTTAGAAACACTATTTAGTGTGCACTCGGTTAAGAGATTACAAAGGATTGTTAAATCCACCTTTCTAGAAAGGATTTCTTCTATTCACTACACTTGTTAAAATGTAGAAAAAAATACTCAATGGCCTAAGTGTATTCAATCTTCAATTGATGATTATAAATCCATTAAAATCACATGTACAAAGTATCACCTAATGTGATTGATTAATACTTCTGTTGCTCAATAGCCTTGATTCTTGGTTCTTGATACCAAATTTATCTTTTGCTGTTCTGCTTCTTGAAGCTCTCAGTCTGATACATAGATGTGCTTCTTGGCTACTATCATCCTCACATCCATTTGAAATGAATGTTTACACATCTATTTATACAATAGATTGACCTAATTAAGTTTCACGTATTACAAAAATAACTCTATGGTCAAAGGTTTACAACTTGACCTTGATCTCCTAGTTTGCATGTTTTCAATCAGTTAGACTGATTAAAACAATTACAATTATCTTTCTTTTCCCTCAAGAAATGATTTTAAATCAAATCTAAACTCTAAATATAAAACATAACCATTTTATTTGATGTGGAAGTCAGATCCACATTTCTCGGGATTTAACTAACTTTCATTGTCTGATGCTTGGGTTTCTCATGAAAGTCTTTCGATGTTCCTTCTGTGAACTGTCTTTCAGGTTTCTCTATCGGTCTCCTCTGTCAGCATTTTCAGTTTGCAATTTTCAGTTTGAACTGTAACCCTGTCTTTCAATGTAGTGTTACCGATGGTTCAAAGAACTGTTTTCCCTTTACATATAGTAATGAAAAAATAATATCTTCATAATTATGAAAAAAATGTGTAAGGACCTGGAATGTAATAATGGCTAAGATTCTACAGATGAATACTAATAAAAGACTGGCTAAAATAGACAAAATCATAGGAGAAGAAGGTTGATAACTGTGCAAAGGAAAACATAAATATAAACAAAGCTAACGGCTAAATGCTCTCTATGTGAAGCATCAACAACTAAGAAAACCACATCACATATACCAATTTTTAATACAACCACCTTTTCCACGCTGGGATGAAGAACCAAAAAGGTTGAGAAAGGGAGAAATGCTAATTAAATATAGAAACCAAGGAAGAGAAGGCGTGGGAGGAGACTGAAAAATATGTGCAATAGGAATGTTTGCTGGATGGGAGGAGACTGAAAAAATCTGCATAATGCAAGTAAAATGCAATGCAAGAAAGGTAACATGCTATGTAGCTTTGTGCAAGAAAGGTAAAGGTAGCGAGGGTTAAAATGAAAGAAAGTGTAGTGATGGGAGAAGGAATAAGGAGGAGGTAGTTGGTAAGATGCGCAGGGGATGAGTGAAAGAGGAGTGGGGAGAGGGGTCAATGTGAGGAATAGGAAGGAAGGAGAAGGAGCTACGCATGGGCAGAGAAGAAGAGAAAAAGATAGTGCAAGGGGTCAGCCAACGAAGGGCACTACACAGGTTGAAGCTGCGAGAGAAGGAATATGGTGAGAGCCACTATGAATGCGTTGAGATATATATATAAAGCTACATAAAGATATTAAAGAAAAACACAACATAAATATAAGAATTTGCAGATAATGAACATAATAAAAAATGCTAGCAAAGATTTGTAAACCAAATTTATGAAACCTAGCAGAAAACTAGAGATAAAAATCTGTAGACAAACTGAGAATCAAAGAAATGCCTGCATGCAGAGATGTTAGAGCTGGAAAAAATGTTAGAGTTAGATGTAAATATTGATTTAAGGATGAAAGACAAAATATGAAAAATAAAAATCCCTTGCGGTTGCCCGACAGAGGGTATAGATAGATTTGCAAAAAACTATAGACTAGATAAATAGTAAAAATAGGGTTTGGCGGTGAACCGACCAAACCCAATTTTTTTTTCAAAAAATCTGCAACAAAAGTTAGATCGAGAAATCCTACAAACACTCAAACAAGGATTATTAGCTCTGATACCATGTTAGAAACATTGAAAAATGAAAATAAACTTGGGAAAGAATCCAAGAGAGTGAGCAAGAGTAAGAATTTTACCAAATACACAAAGAGAGAGATATTGCTTCAATAGATCAAACACCAATTTCATGAAAATGCTCCAAGACCAACACAAGATCTCATGGATTTTGAAAGGGGGAAAAACAAGAAAAAACCCCTTGTGTATAATATGCATGAGGCACAAATCCTAAAGAAGAAGAGAGAAAGAGAGAAATAAGCTCATTACAATAATGAGAGAAAGTTTGAGAATGTGAGGAGAAGTGAGAGAATAGAGAAGATTATTCAACTTGTGAGAACCAACTTAGAACCCCTATAAGAACCCTAAGAAGTGTGTGAGAGATATATCTTATGTAGAGATGAGTGGAGGAGTTTGCATGTAACTCCCATAGTCTATGTGTTCCACATTCACATTTGGTGTGTGCCATGTGTAGGAATCCTCTTAAGGAGAAATATCTAATTTCCTTATTAAAGGAATTAAAAATATGAGACAAGACCTTCGTTTATAAAATACCAAGGAAAGATTATAATTCTAACAATTAAATACCCACAGGGATCAAATATCTGATCCTAATACCTAAATATTAATATGATATAAGATATATTATAAATTTATATATATACTAATATATATTATTAATATCAATATATAGATTTTTTTAAAATGTACTTCATAAATTTTTTAACATGACTAGTGATGCTAGCATGACACACCCTCCACCTCCACGTGAAGTGCTTTTGATCTAGAGCTATGAACCAGTGAGGCCACAAATGGGGACCTCATACAATTATTACAAAGCTAAGGCCCAAACCCGCAAACACATTGGATCAGTGAAGGCACAAGCCTACAATCAGAATGCACTAATGAGGGTTTGAATTTGGGTGGGGGCAACAATGATACATGAGCATCTTGTATAACTTGAAAATGTTAAAATTTATTCAAAATTTATTTTTAGGTTCCGAAGTTGTTTGGGCCTACTCTAATATAATAAAAATGAATAATAATATCTTAGGGATGGTCGGCCTCAAACTTTAGGGTTTAATTTCTAGAATCTTCTTGGGCGGTTAACATTGCCTATATATTTGTAAAGGGGGAAATCATGTATGTGGAGATTTGATTTGCTTAGAGTATATTGATTTCCTCAACCTTACTTTAATTGAATTATATTGATTGTGTATTGCAATTGTGATTAGGGAGAAGAGAAGATGTTTCTCTTTTATTCCCAAATGCACAAATGGGAGACCCCAATTGATCAACCCCAAGGAAGGGCTAATGCACAAATGAATCAACTATTTGGAAAGGAGAATAACAAGAGAGATACCTTAAATTCTGTTAATTATATGTATAGAAATGATATATGACAGTAATTGAAGAAATAGGAGAAATGCACTAACCTTGAAATATTGTAGATCAAAGAATGCTATTTTCTAAGGTCTGTAGACTGTTTCTGGAAAAACTGACAGTTGATCCCGAACCAAAACGCAGAGACGAACCAAACCCAAAAATATTTTTCCGTTCTGATGTTGTCTTATGAAAAAGGTTGACCTTGACCCACAAATGTCAACCCTGACCCAATAATATCGACCCTGACCTGCACAGGTCTGACAGAAAATCTGTTCGCGCCGTCCGAAAGAAAGCCGAAAAGGGTATCCAAATCTAGTCTCAAATCTACTGTTCTATACCTATACCTACAAGAAAAATGGGATTGTTTGTTGTGGGGGAGGGGTTTGCCTTAGTCAAACCCTGATTTAAGAATTAACCTTGAAATCAATAAAGTACAGAATGCTAGCAAGTAGTAGAATTGAATCTAACAATAAAGCTATTATATTCAATAGATATGTAATTGAAATTCAAATGTATGCAAATATGTAAGAATGAAAGTAACAGACTCTAGAAACCATAAAAATCCATGATTGTATGCTTGAAATCCACTTTGAAGAGATGATGAAAGAGTCTTGAGGATGCACAAAGGATCTTGAAGGAAGATCACACCACCATCATGGCTCAATCTAGGGTTTGAATGATGAATCTTTAATGTTTGCACCTAATCCCTTTAAAGGCTTGAGAGCTTGAATCCTTGATCTTCAATGGAGAAATTGAATGCTTGAGAGGAAGACTTGAACACCTTGAGAGCTTGGAAATGGATGCTTGAACTTTTTTCTTCTTGACAAAATCTGATTAGAGCTTTTTGCGCTTAGAAGGCTTAGAGAAAATGAGAGAGAGACTTCCTTTTATATGAAATTAGGGCACAATCTTCTAAGGAGGAAAAAATAGGATAATTAAATTCCAATTAGATCCATGCCCCTAGAAAAGGACCTATATTAAATATAATTTAGGAATCAACGCTTCGGAACCCGAAACAGCCTACCCAAAAGTGGGGAAACTAAATTTTTGATTACCCTCGGCAGCCGAAAAGCTTCCTATTTTGAAAGGGGGACCCTGGTCAGGGTTGAGGTAGACCCTGACCTAGGTTAGGGTCGAGGTCGACCTTGACCTTGGTCAGGGTTGAGGTCGACCTTGACCCAGGGGGCTAGAACCCCTGAAAAGTATGCCAGGTGGGGTAGGAGGTGCCCGGGGAGGCCCAATCAGGGTCCTGAACAGGCACAGAAGCATGAGATGATGCAGAAATAGGAGGATGATATGATGGAGGTCAAAAAAATCCCCTAAGGAGGGCTAAATTCTCTTAACATGGAAGTGCTTCCATTTTAAGATGATACATTAAGCCCCCACTTTAGTGGGAGTACGGAAATCGAATGTGCTCATGGTAAAGTTAGAGGAAAATGATCTTAGTGGATTGCAACGAGATAGAATATCACTAAGTCAGGGATATGAGCCCCCAAACCAAGGATTCTAACTCAACATTCATTCATAAAGATATGGAAATAAAGAGCAATCAATCATAGAAAACATACATGACTACACAAGTAAGACAAGAACAACACCATAGATAACATAGCTTCATGATCTAATCCTACTAGCATGAAAGAAAAAGAG
>MU225307.1:3749578-3764056 GCA_018584345.1 Thuja plicata
CAAATTATAATCTAAGATGTAAATCTAACACCAAAGAGAAGGAGTTGTCTATCGCGGGTTCACCAAAATGTAAAGGGGGAAATCGTGTATGTGGAGATTTGATTTGCTTAGAGTATATTGATTTCCTCAACCTTACTTTAATTGAATTATATTGATTGTGTATTGCAATTGTGATTAGGGAGAAGATAATATGTTTCTCTTTTATTCCCAAATGCACAAATGGGAGATCCCAATTGATCAACCCCAAGGAAGGGCTAATGCACAAATGAATCAACTATAGGAGAATAACAAGAGAGATACCTTAAATTCTGTTAATTATATGTATAGAAATGATATATGATAGTAATTGAAGAAATAGGAGAAATGCACTAACCTTGAAATATTATAGATCAAAGAATGTTGTTTTTTGAGGTCTATAGACTATTTCTGGCAAACCTGACAGTTGATCCCAAACCAAAACGCAGAGAGGAACAAAACCCAGAAATCATTTTCCATTCTGATGTCATCTTATGAAAAAGGTCAACCTTGACCCACAAATGTCAACCCTAACCCAATAATGTCAACCCTGACCTACATAGGTCCGACAGAAAATCTGTTCGCGCCATCCAAAAGAAAGCCAAAAAGGGTATCCAGATTTGGTCTCAAATTTGTTGTTCTGTACCTGTACCTACAAGAAAAAGGGGATTGTTTGTTGTGGGGGATGGGTTTGCCTTATTCAAACCCCAATTTAGGAATTAACCTAGAAATCAATAAAGTACATAATGCTAGCAAGTAGTAGAATTGAATCTAACAATGAAGCTATGATATTCAATAGATATGTAATTGAAATTCAAATGTATGCAAATATGTAAGTATGAAAGTAATGGACTCTGGAAACCATAAATCTCCATGATTGTATGCTTGAAATCTACTTTGAAGAGATGATGAAAGAGGCTTGAGGATGCACAAAGGATCTTGAAAGAAGATCACACCACCATCATGGCTAGATCTAGGGTTTGAATGATGAATCTTGAATGTTTGCACCTAATCCCTTCAAAGGCTTGAGAGCTTGAATCCTTGATATTCAATGGAGAATTTGAATGCTTGAGAAGAACACTTGAACACCTTGAGATCTTGAAAATGGATGCTTGAACTTTTTGCTTCTTGACAAAATCTTGATTAGAGCTTTTTGCGCTTAGAAGGCTTAGAGAAAATGAGAGAGAGAGACTTCCTTTTATATGAAATTAGGGCACAATCTTCTAAGGAGGACAACATAGGATAATTAAATTACAATTAGACCCATGCCCCTAGAAAAGGACTTATATTAAATATAATTTAGGAATCAATGCTTCAGAACCCAAAACAGCCAACCCAGAAGTGGGAAAACTGAATTTTTGATGACCCCCGACAGCCGACAAGCTTCCTGTTTTGAAAGGGAGACCCTGGTTAGGGTCGAGGTCGACCCTAACCTAGGTCAGGGTCGAGGTCAACCCTGACCTAGGTCAGGGTCAAGGTCAACCCTGACCTAGGTGAAGGTCAAGGTTGACCTTGACCCAGGGGGCCAGAACCCCTGGAAAATATGCTAGGTGGGGTAGGAGGTGCCCGGGGAGGCCCAATTAGGGTCCTGAACAGGCACAGAAGCATGAGATGATGCAGAAATGGGAGGATGATATGATGGAGGTCAAAAATGTCCCCTAAGGAGGGCTAAATTCTCTTAACATGGAAGTTCTTCCATTTTAAGATGATACAATAATAAAGGCCTATACGGTTGTCTAGGACAGTTCCGAGTTATGCACATCTGGTGGCTTTAGCTTGCAGAATATTGTAACAAAATACCCATGTGGCTATACATGTTGCATTTCTGAATGTGCATGTTATATTTTAGAATATTATAATTTCATTTCATTATGGATAACAGAAATCCCATTTCCTATCTTTGCAAATCAGTGTTATTCTCAATTTTGTTGTGTTTGTGTTAATAAGGGGAGCACCCTTCAACAAGTGGTATTAGAGAAAGAGTTCACCGACTATGAGGCAGTTTGCACCAAGACTATGGTTGTGGGTTTGCGTGATAAGAGCCAAAAATGCCTCCATGAAGGAACCGTGGCAGAAGAGCTACAGGTGTGATAGAAGAGGGTTTTAGAGTCCTCCAGAGACAAGTGCAAGAGTTGCAAGAGGAGCCTTGTAGAGGAATGAATTATTGTGATTAGAGATGAAAGTGAAGAGGAATTTGAAGAAGAAGGACAAGGTAACTAGGAAGCACTAGAAGTGCCTAGAGATCCTAAACATGATAGGATTTTGAGGGCCATTTCCAAGATTGGAAAGAGACCCAAGATTGAAGTTCCCACATTTTTGGGAAATCTTAACCCAAAGGAGGTGATTGACTAGATCAGTGATCTAGAAGAATATTTTGAGTATGAAGATGTCAAAGATCCAGATCGGGTCAAATTTGCGAAGGAAAAACTAAAGGGCCATGCAAAAATTTGGTGGCACGAGATTCAGTTGGAGAGGAATAGAAGGGGAAAGGAGAAAATCACAAGATGGGACCGAATGGTGGAGAAGTTGAAGAGATAGTTCATTCTCATTGATTATGAGCTTGATCTACTGAGGAAAATGCAAGGGTTGAAATAAGCAGGAAAATCTGTGCAGGAGTATACAGAAGAGTTCTTCCGAGTCCTCATTAGAACATGTCATACAAAACTTGAGAAGGAAAAAATTGCTTGTTATCTTTATGGATTACGACCAAGTATTTAGGATGAGTTGAGTTTGGTTAGAATGACCATTATTGAAGGGGCATACCAGTTTTCCTTAAGGGTGGAAGAGAAGCTGAATAAGAAGTTTGAAAGAAAGCAAACTGGAAGAGGCCATGGTGGAAGATCTAATAGACGGTCGTATGGAGGCAAAAATGAAGATCAGAAAAAGAATGATGAGTCAAGTAGTAGTCAGAATCTGAGGGGAAATAATTACAATCATTCCTGTGATCAAAATAACAGGTATCAGAGAGTAAGAGGAAGAGGGAAAGGACCAGGAAGAGGAGGTTTTCGTGGGACATGTTTCCATTGCAGAGAAGAAGGACATTGAGCCTATGAATTCCCACACTGTCAAGGAAGGACGGATAGGAGGAATGAAGCCCATTCATAAGTTGCACATGAAAATGAAGAAGCTAAGTTAGAACACTCAGGTGACATTGAGAGAGGAGAAACCCTAGTTGTCAGGAGGATCTTGATAAATGAAAAGATCTCAAATTAGAGGAAGAGCATATTTTGCACTAGATGAAAGTGCAAGGATAAGTGTTGTGATGTGATTATACATGATGTTCAAGCTAATACTTATTCTTTGACAAAGGATGAAGTCTGACACAAGCTCAAGCTATTGAAGGAAATAGGAGAAAAGGTATGTAGTAATGCCAAAATTTATTTAGTTGATGGAAGAAAGTTCTTAAAAGGTATGAGGGATGAGCATATGTGTTTTTCCCTAATTCCAAAAGTGGGTAAAGAAGAAGTAGAAGATGTACCTGCAGAAGTTGCAGACTTGCTGGAGGAGTTTTAGGATAGTATTTCTAATAATGTACCTGATGGATTACCATAAGTGAGAAAGATCATTGATCAGATGGAATTCATCCCAGGGGCCAGTTTTCCAAACAAGGCACCCCATAGGATGACTCCAACTGAGAGTGAGGAATTGAACAGACAAGTGCATGAGTTGTTGCAGAAGGGATTGATCTGAGAGAGATTGAGCCCATGTGTTGTACCAACTTTATTAGCACCAAATAAAATTGGAGAATGGAGGATGTGCATAGATTCTCAGGCTATCAATAAGATCACTATCAAGTACAAAATTCCCTTACCAAAAATGGATGATATTATGGATTGTTTGAGTGGAGCTGAGTATTTCACAAAGATAGATCTAAAGAGTGGATATCACCAAATCAGGATCAGAGAAGGAGATGAATGGAAGATAGCCTTCAAGAAAAAGGATGGCTTATATGAGTGGTTATTCATGCCTTTTGGGCTAACCAATGCACCGAGCACATTCATGCGGCTCATGAATGAAGTACTGAAAGAATTTATGGGTAAGTTTGTTATTGTTTACCTGGATGATATTTTGATTTTCTTTAAGACATTGGAAGAACATATGATGCATATTCGTAAGGTTTTTGAGAGGTTAAGGGAAGAGAAGTCACTGATTAATCTGAAGAAGTGTAGTTTTGTGAAGAAGGAGTTAGTGTATCTGGGATTTGTAGTCTCAACAGAAGGTCTAAAAATGGACCCAGAGAAGTTGCAGGCTATCCTTGAATGACCTACGGAAAGGAGTGCTACTAAGGTAAGATCTTTTCATGGTTTGGCTAGATTTTACAAAAAAGTTTATTCAAAGTTTCACTAGTATCTGTGGACCCTTGACTGAAACAATGAGAAGGGACAGGAAAGAGTTTAAGTGGACTATAGGGGCAGATAAAAGTTTTGAATTGTTGAAAATAAAAGTTATAGAACAACCTATTTTAGCACTTCCATATTTTATCAAGGTGTTTCAAGTAGCCTGTGATGCTAGTGGTAATGCTATTGGAACAGTTTTGAGTTAGGAAGGTAAACTCATTGCTAGCAAGAAGTTGAATGATGCCAAGAGAAAATATTTTCTTTATGATTAGGAGTTCTATGCTATAGTTTAGGCATTAAGGAAGTGGAGAAATTATCTTTTTCCAAATTTTTATTTATTTATTTACTGATCATCAAGCTTTGCAATATTTGAATAGTCAAGGAAAGTTGAATCAAAGGCATTTGAAATGGGTTAAGTTTTTTCAGAGTTACACTTTTGTTTTGAAACACAGGAGTGGGAAGTATAATTGGGTGACATATGCCCTTAGTAGAAGACTAATTTTATTGACAGAGATGCAGATTGAGGTTGTTGGTTTCAAGGAACTCAAGAGTTTGTATCCTGAAGATCCAAATTTTGGCAAAGCTTGGAAATCTTGTAGAGAACCTGTTACTCTAGATAGAACCAAATTGTTGGATTTCATAATCCAGGATGATATGTTGTTTAGAGGTAGTCAGTTGTGCATTCCAAAGAGATTCATGAGGAAGAATCTAATCAAAGAAAAACATAATGGAGGACTGATTGGATATATTGGGCAAGATAAAACCATTTCTCTAGTTAGTGAGAATTATTATTAGCCACAATTGCAGTAGGATGTTAAGAAATTTGTACAAGGTTGTAGAGAATGTCATATGGAAAAAGGAGTGAAGCAGCATACAAAATTATATCAGCCATTACCTGTACCAGAGAATCTGTAGGAGGATATAAGTATGGAATTTGTTCTTGGCATACCAATAACTCAGAGAGGGCATGATTCCATCTTTGTAGTGGTGGATAGGTTTTCAAAAATAACACATTTCATTCCTTGCAAGAAGACTAATGATGTTGTTCATGTAGCATAATTGTTTTTTAGGGAGGTGGTAAGGCTACATGGATTACTTAAGAATATAGTTTCAGATCGAGGGACCAAGTTTGTTGGGTACTTTTGGAGAACCTTGTGGTAAAATCTGAAGATAGATTTGAAGTTCATCTCAACACACCATCCATAGACTGATGGATAGACAGAAGTTGTGAATAGGAGTTTGGGAAACCTGGGTAGATGCTTGGTTGGAGATAAACCAAAGGGATGGGATTTGGCTTAACCATAGGCAGAATTTGCATAAAATAAATTTGTCAATAGGAGCACTGGTAAATCTACATTCCATATAGTGTATGGAAGTAGTCCCAGAAAGGCATCAGAATTAAGAAAGTTGGACAAAGGAGAGACAAGTAGCGTTGAAGCTGAATAATTTGTAGAGCACTTGAAGAATTTGCATGAGGAGGTGAGGCAACATATTTATAAAATGAATACACAATACAAGGATAAGGTAGACAAGAAAATGAGGCATAAGGAATTCTAGGTGGGAGATGAAGTCATGGTTCATTTGAGAAAGGATATATTTCCAATAGGAACATATAATAAGTTGAATATGAAGAATTTTGGACCATACAAAATACTAAAGAAACATGATTCAGGGAATAGTTATGAAGTAGAGTTTCCCAGTGAACTCAATATTTCACTAGTATTTAACATTTTAGATTTGACAGAATATCATGAGGGAGGTGTCGAGGATTAGATCACAAAAGTACAGTGGAATATTCCAACAACTACTTCAACTACAAAGGAGATTGAAGACATTTAGGACAGTCATGTTGGCAAATGCACAAGGAACAAGACATATAAAGAATATTTGGTCAAATGGAAATGCCAACATGTAGAAGATTCATCTTGGCTATCAAGGGATGAGGTTAACCATCTTGGTTTTCCTTTGACCACCTGAGACATGACAGGGTCACTTCTCAAATTACCTTGGGTGTCTAATGCAGGAGCATCCTGGGTGTAAGAGAAATCTTGCATCACCCAAAAATATTTTTTGGTTTCTTTTCAATAAGGGTTATTTTGTACATAGAGCTGCTATTTATGGAAATTTACTATAGTAAGTTTTTTTTGTTTGAGATCAGAATGTTCAATTTTATTCCTTGGAGGTTCAATTTGATTGTATCAGCCTGCCAATAAAGTTTCATTGCCAGATCAAGTCTAGTTTTGTAGATATTGGATATTTTTGGTATTGGCAGCAGCGTATAGAAACTTCAAACTTAGTTTTGAAGGCTTTAGAGGCTCCAAATGGGGTCAAAACCTTGGATAACTAGAGATTACATGAGTTAGGTGTTGTAGAGAACTTCGTGGCATTTATGAAATGGGGTTACAATGGCCCATTGGGTCAATGATTGATGAGTTATGGTCTCCGTAAGTTGCGCTACCTGAACTTGAAAATGTTAAAGTTTCTTCAAAATTTCTTTTTGGGTTTCGAAGCTGTTTGGGCCTACTCTAATGTTATGAAAATGAATAATAATATCTTAGGGATGGTTAGCCTCAAACTTTAGGGTTTAATTTCTAGAATCTTCTTGGGCGGTTAACATTGCTTATATATTGAAGGCCTGTAGGGTTGTCTAGGGCAGTTCTAGGTTATGCATCTGGTGGCTCTGGCTTGCATAATATTATAATAAAATACCCATGTGGTTGTGAATGTTGAATTATTGAATGTGCATGTTATATTTTAGAATATTATAATTTCATTTCATTATGGATAATAGAAAGCCCATTTCCTTTCTTTGCAAATCATTGTTATTCTCAATATTGTTGTGTGTTTGTGTTAATAAGGGGAGCACCCTTTATCAAAAAATAACACCACCACTTAACCAACACACTAAGTGATCGTGAATCCCTACCTTATTATTACTTATATATTAATATATTTCTATATATTTATTATTTAATATTTTTTTATGTTATTTATGCAAACATATCAAATATTCGACATGGATATGTATTTTCCATGGCCAAGTGCACTAACACCCAGGCATACTAAAAATTCAACATGGATTTTTGCATTTTTGGGTACATGAAAAATGCATTTTTTTTCACATCACCACTTTTTGGCCCCTCATGATCCTGCACATACCCGAACTCTAAAAGATAAACATAATGATGAAACATTCAATTAATTTGAGGCTCTTGATGACCTACTTCAGGAAGAAGGTATACCAATGGATCTATCCTCTAATGCTAGGCCAAAGGGTGTGTTATTGTTAGATGATAGGGGGAAAGAAAATATGAATTCTCTTATGGAGGTAGAGCAAGTAAGGTAGATGGAAAGTATATCATCAAGTTCTAGATGGTTTTGAACCATGTAGAACTTGTGTTAAGATGGATAGCAGTGTTGTGATGGAACCTATCTCTTAGCTAGAAAAAGAGAACTTAGACCATGGTAAAATTAATAAGGCTATTAAGTCCCTGGGATTATATAAAAATTTCTTCAAGAATAATCGCTCAGAAAAATATTCAAAGCCAAGACATAAGACAAATAAGGTGAAGGTGAAATTAATTGGTGAGATGCTGGTGGAATATAACTCAGTGAAGCCAATTGATTCCCATTTCGCCCAACCGACAAATGATTTTCATCTCCTAGAATGTGAGGAGTATGAATAACATCCCTAGACAAAAAGCTATTTGTGGTTTGATTGAATCTCATTTTCCCAAGAAACTGTTCCAGGGGAAAAAAAGTTACACTTAGGCTAGGAGAAACTATTCCATACTCGCTTCCACCAGGGAACACCAATCTTACCATGGAGATATCAATCCATCTCAGCATAGCTCGTTGCTACAAAAATGTTTTGTTTTGGGTTAGGATCCCAAAGCTAGAATGTCCTTACCCTTAAGTGATATAACGTTCCTACCAAGATCTTAGAAAGCTCAAGATGGTCCTGATATTGTGTTTATTCACTAGTGTCTCTATGCAAAATCAATTGATTAACTAACTTAGAGATTACAAATCATAAAGGGGGAAAAGGGTTGGGATTACTGTGATCCATAAATGCACTGGAGGGATGGATAACATGGATCAAATCTCCAAAACTAAGGGTGTACAAAATAGAAAGTTGTGGTTTTCTACCAAAACCTAGTAGGGGGCCAAAGACTATCACATCAATCCTTCCTTCCATGCCATGAGGTAAAGAACTAGAATTGTTGATCACCTTAGGGAGAGGACTAATCGAGTGACTATTGTCAACTAGGGAAGGAGAAACATAGAAAGACTCAACAAGAGTGGTCATCTTAACTGATGCCATATCATTAAAAAAACATGGTCGAAAGAGTTGGCAACCCCAACCATAGGGGATTTGAGGTCAATAGTTAGAGCACTAATACTATTGGGCAAGGAAAATTTGGCCAAGCTACTAGTTTAAGGAGAACTATTAGAGTTTTAAGACTCATTTGCTAGGTCTACTAAGGATAACAATAATTATTCCTTATATACTCCTTTTTGTGACATAGGTAACACGTATTTAGCCCCCTAATATATCAACTTTATAAGAAAGGGAACATTATCCAAGGTTTATATCAATAGTTTTAGGTATTGCAATTCTAGGCATAAGAGATATCAGGACCTTAACATGCATCTGTGATAAGATGACCCTATAGTTGTCCATTATGAGAACTTTTCCCAAAGGGAAAAGAAGTTGGGGCATAGAGGCTTGAACATTAGGGAGGACATTTTTTTTTATAGTAATCCATCTAGGGCATTACAATGCCAAAACCTCAGTTTTAATAGCTTCGAGAGACCATTTTAGGGATTTGAAAATAAAATTGCTAATATTCCAATTATATTGTTTACTAGTATGAATTTATTGTATTTTGCAATCTTTAGAGAATAAAATAAAAGCCCTTTTTGTATTATTTTACAAAATATAATTTGAATACCTATCTTTTTACACTAGACATTCTTGATCCATTCATCTAAAATTTTTCTATCTAGAATTTTATTACAATCTACTATCGCTAGAAAGATTGTGACATTTTATAATTAATAGTAAACAAATTTGTCACGACAAATGATTTCTTTAGAATGGCCCTATTTGCCCTGTGAGGAGTGACAATTGTGCCAACAGTTGGAGAGATTGTAATGAAATCACAATTCAATCACAATCTTCCTCTGCATTTTAGAGGGGCAACTCCCTCATATGATGGGGGTATTTAAGATATTAGTGTACTTTTAACCTAAAAATATATAAAGGAGAAAACATAAAATTGAAATAAGATGAACAAAAGAAACCCCAATAATAGACATACGAATACCAAGAAGGATTTCACAATTGATAATAATTACAAAGGGGTATTTAGCACAGAATGCAATGATGACAAAATAATGGATACCAGAGCCTAGCATACGAAAAGTCACACTATTCCAATACATTCACATTAAGATACCAAGAAATGAATGCATTTCATCATATCAATTACATAGATTAGAAAGACTATAGGATTCTACCATTACATAAGAGATTACCAACTTAACAAATGAAAAGTAAGTAATAATAACTGACAAACACATTCAAGACATACGACTAAATGCATTCTTCATTATTTCTTTGAAAATATACAAGTCCAAAAATAATTTTGCACATAGTACAAAAGCAAAAGTCCCTTTTAAAATTCTCCATAATTTCCCCTTTGCCAAAATATCCCCCTTTACATTACAAAGGCCTTGTATTTATAGACTGTCTTTGATAACCAACTTGTAACCACTTAGCATAATCACCTAACCGCTTCATGTAACTACTTGTGATGACTACTTAAGATGGTTACTTTAGATAATTACTTGGGATAACTACCCAAGATAACTACTTAGGATAACTACCTAATTGAACATAAATTAGGATTTACCTAACTTTTACAATAATAGATCCCAAAACATAACTTTAATTTCAATAAATGACATGAATCACTTTTTATAGAAAGATAACTAGGAAGCTCCAAGTTTGAAGAGAAACTTCAAGTATTGACGTTCCTTTACCTTTGACATTCTCTAAAGACGTTCCTGACATTGAGTGTTACATATCTTATCTTTTCCATTTCATCAGCACCTCTGTCCATTCATAATAATAATAAGAAGATGATATGACTATCATTCTTCTCTAAAACTATCGCTTCAATCTGCAAATTGCATCCATTGGATGTTTCGAGAGCCTTTTTAATAACTTCATTTTCTATATTTTTCAATCAGTCCATTTCCATCCTTGGGTGTTATGCCAAAGAGTTAATTTGCTTCAATTATATTTGATTTACGCACCGAGAAAACACGTTTACCCAACCACCACGGGCCTGTCGAGAGTGCTTCATGATTCAAGAGTTTTTGAGAGACTTCTTGCAAAAACCAGTCTCGCGCACATTCTCCAATCATTTCATTTATGTTCATCATCGGGTTTTTTAAGAAGTTGCAAAACTTATTGAAATTGCCAATGAAGATATTAAACTTTCCTTTTCTGCAAATTGTCAATTTTGGCCAAAACTCTTTTTCCGTTTTGAAACTAGAGCAAGTCACCTTTTCGATTGTTGTCATCGGTGTAGACGAACTCATTAGCAACCTTGTCCGTGGTTTAAGTCACTTTGAAAATTGATGAATATTGACCTCTCCTTTGTGATCGGTATTAGAAGACAACTTGAGCATCATTACTTATATACTTTGCATAACTAATCCTTGCCTCCCTTATCGAACATAGAAGAAGAGATACAAATTTTCACAAGTAGTGGATGATGAAGACTTCATGCATTTTCAGAGTTCATCACATTTTGCCATCATGTGGTTAACACAAATACAAATACAAATTCAAGGCTTTCACTTTTTAAAATCTTTTAGTTTTGCCAATTTGTTCTAAGACTTGAATGTTGTCGGGTTCATTATAAGATTAGCCACTTCAAACCTCAAATTGGTGAGGAATCATAACTTTGCAAAATGACCTTGTTTTTTAAACATTTAAGGCTATGTGGAGATTTTTGACTCAAAAGTCCTATCACAAAGATTTTGACGTAAAATTTTAAAATTTTACAAATTTAAAATTGGGACTAACAATAATCTATCTTTTTCTTTATTCAAAGCATTTATCATTTCAGTAATAAGGTGAAACAATATTTTTTAGACGGTTATAAGGAGAGATCTTATCTTGTTCTCCTACCTTGATGCCATCTCTTCCCATTTCACTATGAAAATTTGTAACAAAAAATGTAGAGGCTGAAACTTTTGTAGTTTTCTTTGTTACCACATCACGAAAATATTTACCTTCTTTAATATTAACTTGTGTCCTTTCACCATTGACGAATGGATCACCATTCATTAAATGTACAATACACAACTAAAACCATTCTTATAAATGAATTCACACGTCTCGAATAAATATCACGGTGAAGATCAGAGTTTAAACACTTTAACAAAAAATAATAAAAAATCCAACATCACTTATGATATGACAAGAAAAAAGCGCAAACTATAAAGAAGCAACTTAAAAATAGGGTAAATTAAACCTTAATGGAGGAGGGCTTATGTCTCCTCCACCACACCATGCTTGCGAACCCTCTATCTTCCTTTCGTCTGCGCTCCTATGCAAATTGCTTTCTATTTACTCGATGAAATTTCTTAGATTGATTATCAATAATGAATCATGAATGGAGCAAAAAGGGAAGGACTCAAGTAAAGAAAGGTATGATCAAATTGATTCACAACAGTTACTTTGAGACTTTAGATCTATTTGGGTGAGGTAGTTGTTGAGACAATTACTCTTTAGAAATTCAAACATAAATTTCCAAAAAGCCTTTCACTGAAATATGGATATTAGTTCATAATAGACCTTGTTTGCCTATCTTTTTAAACTCAGTCAAATTTGACTTTCTTTCTTTAAGCTTTCTTTCTAAGCTTGTCATGCCCTATTGTCTTAAAGCCAAGATAAGCTCCCAATTAATGTTACAAATTTCCTTTATCTAGTAAATATCTCAAGTTGCATTAAAATGCTCTCTTGGTTTTTCCAAGAAGTTTGAGTATCATTTCATGCAATAAAGCCAAATTCCCTTTGTCGGCCCCTTTACTCAAACTAATTTATTGATAGAGGTTACTTAGGAAAGAAGAAACAATCAATGCTTCGAAGGCAGTCCAATGTTCTAAAACCCATTTCGAGTCCCCAATTAGTTTTGACGACCACGAATAAAGCTGACATGCTAACTATTGGCATTTCAGCATGGTTTTGAAAGTCAATCAACAGGCCTGACACATGCATATCAAAAAGCTTTTTGAAGTGCACCATCCTAAAAGTCAAAGCTCAACATTTTGGTTAGAAGACAACGAAATATCTCTTTCACGCTGTGTTTATGACGAGAGATGGGAGAAATCATTGTATGAGCTATGTTATATACAATCAAAACTCTGGTTACTACATCATATTGTGCTCATAATTGGATAGTTTGTATTCAGCTTTAGAAAAGGTTTATCTGTGCACACAATTTTCACGGTTACAGATATATTGGAGACAAGCAAAATCTTATTTGAAAAGAGAAAGTTAGTTGAAGAGAAATTTTGTGTATTAGAATTTCAAGATAGTTGTTAAGTTCAACACTACATACTAACAACTGATTTCTAGATTAAAAGTGTTGAATAATTAAAATTGACTAACTTTTTTTCAGATTGATTTTCTGTAGCAAATGTGGAAGCATAGCCAACACAGTCAAAATGCTTGATGGAGTACTTCAATCTCATGGTCCAGAATGGTCAGAATGGATATGCGCAGAGTGGATTTGTTTAAAAGGCTTTTGAAACGTTGCTGCAAATTTTATTAAGTTGAGTTCTAAACTGTGTGATAATGGTAAATACAGCGGATGAATGTACACCCATCAAAGCTTATAAAATAGATGGATTTTGTAAGATATTGTAGTTTCAATTAATCTGGTAAATGTGTGCACAAGGAATGAAACCACAAAGAAAACTTTTAAAGTTTCAAGCAAATGCAATCAGCCGCGTGCCCGAGATGCAAGTATTGTAGGGGTTCGCACTCTCTGTGAAAGTGGAATTACGGATTTTCAAGTTAACAAATGTGATTGTTTTGTGTCATCTACCTTATTGACTATGTTCTATAATCTGCTAATGATTTTTTTATCTGCATGGAGTTTCATTTCAATCTGAGAGATGATGGGATGAGTGTTGCTTTTTAGCTATTTCATATGATGATCGATCATAGTGTATGGAAAGAAAATGCCTATGACGGGAAAACCTCGTTTTAATCATCAAATCATTGTGTCACGCCTTAAAAGTCTAGAGTAAGCGATTGGTCATCGACTTATGTGTGCCATGTTGAAAGGGGAACTCAATGTTTCATACATTTTTTTGTGTGTTATAGAGCTCCAGAAACTGTCTTGGAAGCTACATAGTATACGACTACAATAGATATATGGTTAGTGGATGGTGTCTTGACAGAACTAGTTCTTGGACTGGTTGCCCCTATTCAGATAAATGTGATGTACTCCTTTAGAGGCTTGTGCACACTCTTTTGTTAAGACAGAAAGCGGAAATGTTACACAGACCTATGATGTAAAAGAGATGGTTTAACACAAGGCATAGAAGACAACCAAGGCAAGCACGTTGTTATGCCAAACAAGGGACACTCTTGAGTAAATGACGGGCGAAGAAATTAGGATTTACAATTATTCAAAGATGAGTGTAGTTCATCCCCAATAAATACACAACAAATGTGAAAATGGTCAAGCCAATTGTTGAAGAGGTCATACGTCCCCTATTCAGACAGTTTCAGCGAGCCTATATGGAAATTTGATTTGCTCGGGCTCTTGGGATTACTCAATCAAAATATGGCAAGTTTTGGGAGATATGGATATTGAAAGTAATGATGGCTTTCTTAAATATTAAACTTGGGAGATGCAGCGATTCCAACAAAGTAGATTGATTCCCGAATTGAAACATCAAAGGCATTTAGGCCCCGTTTGTTTGCAGGAATTGGGAGTGACACTTCCCGGTTTTGGGAGTGACACTTCTCGTTTTTGCAAATCCGCTGTTTGTTTCTCTAAATTGCAATTCTGGATTTGTCAAGTAAAACCAG
>MU225307.1:3769944-3794538 GCA_018584345.1 Thuja plicata
ACCTTTGTTTAACCCTAGCTCAGATCCAGCGACAAGGCGACCGTGTGAAATCAAAGTCGCGAGGCATTTTACTTAACTCACCATTCTTCTAGCGACCCAGCGCCTAACTGCTACCTCAGACCGTCACGACTTGTCGCCTGATCGCCAGATGCTATCTTCCTGTACTAAGACTATGCGACCACACTTAGTCGCAAAGTCGGGGAATCCCTCCTATCAGTCAGCATGTGCCTTTAATATTTCTAGCGACCCCGCAACTACCCCAAGGCGCTGAGTCAGGAGTACTTTCTCTGTAGGGCACTTTGATCACCAGAATTAGCGACCACCATTGGATCATCTGTGTTCTGCATCAGACGGCTGGCATTTAATCGCTTTACATTTCCTTATGCCCTTAAGTTATCAGGAGACTTCGCGACTGAAGGTAAACATACCCTAGTCTTGTTATCGCGTGATCCATTTCCTGTATCAAGCAATCGGGCGACAACGACTAGCTCTGTGATAGATGTCATCTTTTCTCTTGTCCTCTTTATGTACACTGGGAATCTGATTCACCGCCCCTGATCTGGCGATATCCCGACTGAGGAAATCACTTAACATGAAACCGTTAGTCGCATGGTCGGGAATGTTATGTCTTAACCACCAATTAATCATGAGACCACGCGACTAAAGCAAAGCTTTAACTGTTTGAATGTCCTGATCCAGCGATCATGTGACATGAAGTGAATCGCGAAGTCGGAAGACATTTATTTGACCTGTTGACTCTTCTTGCAATCACCCGACTGAGGTGGGTCCCGTCCCTTATAAAGCTTTATAACATGGAATCAAGCGACAACCCGACTGAAGAGAGATCGCCAAGTCTCGAGACATAGATGGAATATTCAATTTCTTAACGAGACTACGTGACACAAAGGGAAAACTAAGTCGGGAGAAGCTTTGGCATATTCGATCTGGGTCATGCGATCAAGCGACCTGACTTGGGACCCACCTTTTACCAAGGTTTATGACATTATCTAGCGATCATGCGACTAAAGAACAAATGCTAAGTCAGGAGACAAAACAGGAATATTCTCTGAGGCAAAGCAATCAAGCGACTGAAAATAAGCACATGTTCTAAGTGACTGGAAAAAGTAACTTCAGAACATAACGTGCCAAAGCCTAAGGGTTAATTTCATCGTTCAACACAAGAGACTTAGGGTTCCTTAGGGCTTTAAGGGTTTTAGTGAGGATCATGAAGCCTGGAAAATAGGACAGAGGAAGCAAGACAGGGCAAACCAGGTCAAATGCACAGAAATGGGAAATTGGGAAACAATACCCTCCTAAACCTATCATTTTCTATGAGGTCCTTATGTCAGAATCCCCCTACCACCATTGTTTACATTCTTGGCCAAAACAAGAAGAAAGGTATTAAAAATTTGGGGGCTAGAAAAATTACCATCCGTTCGAGTACCCCCAAAAATTGGGACTTTAACGCTACTGCCCCTAAGGCTGGCCCAAAATGCAAGACTCTTTTCTATCTACCTTGAAGAGGAAGGACATAACCCCCTACAATAAAAGCCAAATTCTCTTTTAAGGAGTTTAAAACTGATAGCATAGAACCCCTTGAAGATCTAACAAATTAGCAAATAGATCTAATAAAAAGGAAAAATAAACTACTTGTTGAATATGATTCTAAGGAAGACATAGAATGGGAGAATCAAGAAATTGATAAGGGGACTAAGGAAAATATGAACATAGAGGACAATGATTTGGAGACTAATGATAGTGGTAGCTCGAATAAATCTACCTCTAATAGCTTGACCCATACTTTTGATAAAGTGGATGGATCTACTGATCTTGGTATTGACATACCGCAAACTGAGGAGAACACTATTCTATCTAGCTTTGACGTGACTTTGACCTCAAATTTGGCAAGCTTACAAAGTGAGGTGGATAGCCTTAAAAATAGAGTGAGCAAGGTAGAAAGTAAACTTGGAAGCATTTCTAGATTCAATCTTCATGTGATGCACAACTCAAAAACCTCTACCTACTTGATGCAACACAAGATTATTTGGGATGATGAATAAGAGGAAGGAAATTATAAGGATTTGTTCAAAGTCCTCATTGACAATTGGTCTTATGTCGTATATTAGTCTAGTTGAAATATTAAATCCTCACACAATGTTTAACGAGGATATGACCCCTTACCCCTCTGAGGCTTTCTTGTATGTTTTTGATTTTAGCTCACATGACTTTTTGAAATTTTGTTGGTTGTTCTACGACTTCTACTTAACTAGTAGGATTTTTGATAGGTTTTTAGTTTGCTCTCTTATCATTGGTACTACTCTATAGGGTGGTGCTAACTTTCATGTGTATAGGTTCCTGAACTATGACCTATGTTTATCTACTTTATAAGTTCTATTCTAGGCTATTTTTGATGTTTATATATTGTTAGTGTGTTGTATTTGTACGCCCTCGTGCAGTGGTTTTGTAAGGGTTAACACCCTAGTTTTGCTGTTGATTAATATAAAAAAACAATATAACTAATTTATAGAAAAAAATTTAAATATAGTCAATAGGCCTCCACATTCAATATAGTATTTTTTTGTTTTCTTTTTCTAATTAGCCAACTTTAATATCTAGTGCACAAGAAAAAAAGGTTTTTATAAATATCCATTAAAAATAAATACTTATTAAAATTTTATAAAAATATACTAATTTTGATGAGCCTCCATCGTACGTCTCAATAATTTATTGTAAATTAAAACAAACTCTTTAGAAGAGGATTCCCTCAAGCCATATTTTTCTTTAAAAAATAAATTATTTTCAATATTTTTAAAAAAAAATTCTAATAGTCTCAACTTTGATTATAATGACCTCCTTGTAGAAAAGTGAAAAATAATAAAGATAATTCAAATATAGTTTAAGAATTTAGTAATTGAGATCTAGCAAATAAATTTCTTTAGACTTATTAAAATTTTGTTAATTTGAAATTTTTTTATGAATAGATAAGGTTTGATAATTTCAAAAATAATATGAGGGCTAAAATATGAAATCTACTACTAGCTAGATAGCTTTGGCCAAAATGTATTTCGTTAAAAATGCTTTTGTTAAACATTTTTAGATGGAAACACATTTGTCCAAATATAATTCATCATAATATATTTTTTGTTTGGTGAAAATATTGTATTACTTAATTATTCTAACACCAAGATTAGACCTGGCTCAAAATAGAGGTGGATACAACAAGGAAACCACCTTCCCAAAGAGACCAACACATACATAATATATTAATAGATCTAAACAAATCCTTAAGCCATGACCTACAAAAAAGTCATCAATAATGAATGACCACTAGATCCTCCCTTAGTCTGAGATCAAAGTATCATTTCAAAGGATTTCTTTACTTTTTATTCATTTTTCCCTTTCATAGTTTCCCATCCATCTTCCACTCTATAAAACTCTTTTTTTCACTCCATATAGTTAACCTAGGGAGTCTTCATCATCTCAGCTGAGCTACTCTCATTTGGCTGACTTTTGCCTTTTGTTAAAGGTTCTTTCTCCTTGTCTTGAGAGCCCACAAGTATTTTTTATCCCTACCCTCTGATGTTATAAATCCATTCTTATTCTTTAGTTAAAGTTCACAAATATAATTGGCAATATTAACAATATTCACAACTATATGCTCAATCTAATTTGGAGCCCAGAGAGTTGTTGTGACTTCTCCCCATTCACATCCTGATAATAACTCATTTGCACTCACCCTTCCTCTCCACTGTATAATGAGTGGGGACACTTCTTTCCACCTGGTATCCATCTTGTCCAATCTCTACTTCACACTCTAGGTCTCTATATGCCTAATTTTAAAGTATCTTTTGCACCTAAATGATACCCCTTCATAATCCAAGGGTTGTATCCAACAACCTTTTGAAGATATAATCATTATTTCCTTTGGAAGGCCTTACGAATATCCATTTCCACTGGAATTGGGGTGCATGTTGAATGAAAAAGTTTGGAGGATCCTTCATCTACCATTAAAAAGATACCAAAAAGAGTTTCCTATAGCCTCAAAGAAGGAATCAAACAAGAAATGTAATAAAAGGTTAAGAAGTCTCACATAGAGTGGAACTCTGTCAAATACTTCAGTGGAAGGGAAAAAATTTGAATGCAAGTGTTTCAATATTAATGAATACTTATCCTCCCAGCTCCAATAATAGTCATATAAAACCTTATTTCTATCTTGAACATCCTCAAAGACAACAATGAAAAACCCTCCAGCTATAGGATAGATATGAACACACCCTTTAAAAATCAACTCCCATTCTTAGAAATCCACCCATGAAGATCAAGTAGAATTACCCATAGTCCCCTAAACCGCTTGATCATCCCAAGCTCTAAGAAGACTGTAACATTATGTACCACTTCGTCCTCCACTTTAACCACTAAGTCTTCTGTGATGGCTCTAGTCACTCATTGCATTAGTGCATCATCTCACCCTTCTTCTAATTGATGGATTCTTGATGCTAGTATGGTTGCAGGCAATGAAACCTTAGCGGTGCTTGGATCACACCCCATAGCTTCAAACCCTCAACCAAAATCATTGGACCTTGAAATATTCTTTTCTTATACTTCCACCCTCAAACTATTCTCCTATGTGTCTTGTGTATGTATAAATCACACCTTCATGAAATAAAGGTGCTATCTATCAATTATATGGAAACAATAATACAATTAAATCTAAGAATTGACAAATAAAGCATTTAACATCTCATGGATCTCTAACTAAGCTTTGCTAATAGAGATCTCAGCCTTAATCTCTACTAGTGACAATCCTAGAATGGGAATTTTGATTGATTATGAAATCTACTACTCTCAAATTGCCAATGCAATTCATTCTATTATGATCTCAATTGCTCAAAATATGCTAAAAAATGCTTATGATCTTGCTAAATTTCTCTATAATAAGGATGCAATTTCTCATGAATGTCTAGGATACATTATGCTCTCAAAATAGCTTCTATTTATATGATTTTCCCAAGTGTAGGGGGTAGAGTTAATTGATCATGATCAAGCCTTTGTTAGGTGAAAGGCTTTGAGATGGTTTCAATTGGGGGGACAATTTAAATGCTTGTCTCAAAGGCTGGGACAAAGGGACAAATTTGAGTGATTGAGATTCAAAGTTCAAAATGAGTGATTGAGATTGCAAATTAGGAGTAATCCATGTGCTTTGTGTTTTCAATTCTCATTGGTTGCTCAAATTTATGTTGAAGGATATTAGGATTTATTAAATTCAATCAATTAATTAATTTAGCCATGTAGGGGAATAGGTTGGATTTTATTTTTGATTTAAACTATACAATTAATTGATTAAAATTAACTATATAGTTTGATTAATCCCTGTAGGCTTATATTTAATCATTTGATGTCATGGTTTAATTGATCCTTTGATTTAACTTTATTTTATCCCAATTTGATTGATAAATGTCCATTTGAAATTGATTTGATCCATTTTGATGAAATTTAGAGTATTTGGCTAAGATTTGCAGATTTGCTTGATTAGAGAACACCTGCCCAATTTGAGGTGTCTACAAATGCCCCTCTTTGAATTGATGTGTGAAGCGCATTGATTCAAAGAAAATTGCATGTCTTGATCATTTTTTTGATTCTTGATTAATTGATTGATACAAAACTGATCTAATGATTGATAACCTGATCTAATGATAAAACCTAATTTGAAACCCTGATTTGATAGATTGCTTTGATAACCTGGTTTGAAACTCTGATTTGATACCTTGATTTGGTAGATTGATTTGATACCTTGATTTGATAGATTGATTTGATAAGATGTAGAATGCCCCACTGATAATGTTTGAAATTCCAATGCCCTAGATTATGATAATGATATTTGATGCAGATCCTAATTTAATACTATGATAATGCCCCCTCAGAAATGAAACAGATTGATGTCTACATGGAAAGATGATGAAACTGATAAAGCCATAGATCCAATATATTTTCATTTCTGAAAAACATTGATGATTATCCTGGCAACAAAACATGCCCCAGTGTGAAAAATGCAGATTTAGGTCAAACTAGGTCAAACTGGGTCAAAACTCTCTCCAAAATTAGGTTAATTAGCTTAAATAGGTTGAAAAACCCATTTTTACTATCTATTTTCACTTTTTACCCTAGAGATTTTGCTCTGATCCTATTGAGATTGATAGCGATGGTGGTCCCTATTAGAGAGCATCAGTTTGAGTGAGCATGGTGGTATTAGAGACCCCCTGAGTATTGACCTCTAGTAAGTGGTTTTGAACCTCTTAGTGCATTTATTGCGTTGTTTTGATTGCATTTATTGCATTTAAACATGCTTTCTAGGATAGATGAGGTCAAATTCTACCGATCATAGTTTAAATGATGCCTAGACACGTGAAATGATGAGTCCACATAGTGAAATGATGCCTGTGTGTAGCAAAATGCCGCTTATAGATTAGGTTAAAATTTGCATTTGCTCAATAAACTGCCACCTGTCAAACCCTAGGTTTAAAATGCCACCTAGTAGGTTGGAAATACCGCGTAGGAGAATGAAATGATGCATACACTATAAAGTGATGCCTCTAATAAATCAAATCTTGCCTGTCATAGTTTAAATGATGCCTAGCCATGAAATGACACGTACACTATGCCAAGTGACACCTGCAATGAAATTTGATGAAAACTTGATTTACAAGGTACAAACTGCTTTCCACTTGATCGTCTGGATTACCAGATTGATTTCCAAGATAGATAGACGTGTTTAGTAATGTGATCAAGTGTTTAGGATATTAGGATAATCATAAAAATGGATATTTGATTTGACAATCTGATAAGATAAAAAATTGATTGATAGGATAACTGATCATATTGGTCCCTTCTCAAGATCTAGAGTTAGGAAAAATAAGTTGATGCACTCCAAAAGAGAAAATAAGTGATTGAATTGGTTTGATTGACTTGAAATGATCCACCGATATAATGATATTGATATGATTCACTTGTTTTCAAAATAGGCATGGGTCCATAAGTTGTACGTACGAAATAGAGCTTCCTGGATCCTTGATTTATCTGATGAGTTGACGGATCCAGAGTTATGCATTATAGAGAAGTGTGGATTAATTTTCCTTCTCGAGCTTCCTCAGTTCCAGCTACCAAGGCACCTATTTCTAGGTTTTCACCAAGGCACTTTTTCTCTTTTTCATTTTTTTCATTTTTTTTTTATATCACCAAGGTACCTATTTGCTAGGTTTTCACCAAGACAACCATTTTTTGATTTTTGAATGTTTTTTCTTTCTTCATGCTCAATTTTCTCCTTTTTAATGTTTTTCTACTTTTCCATTATTTTTTTGACTTTTGATTTTTCTCATGTTTTTGGATTTTGAATTTTCTCATGTACAAAGATTGATGCTGAAATCATCATATAAACACCCATCTGATACTCTTTCCTCCTATACTCTTTCATCTGATCAGGTATGAAACCTCTTTATATGGATGTTGTTAATAGGCTCTTGTAACTCATCACCCTCGCAATCAACTAACTTGTAAGTTCCCGTTCCAAAAGAGGAAATAATTACAAAGGGTCCAAGCCAATTTTCTTCCCATTTTCCCTTATTTTCCCTATTTGGCTAGTTTTTAGGGTTTTCTCTTAACACTAAGTCTCCCACTTGAAAGATTCTCAGTTTGATATGTTTGTTGTAATTTCTCAAGATTATATTCTGATAGACCTTTAAATGTTCATAGGCTTGTGTTTGGTGTTCCTCCAATAATTCTAATTGTTGAAGTCAGGCGACCCTATAATCCTCATCATTGATTAATCCATGTAAAGAGACTCTTAAGGATGGGATTTCAACCTCCTAAGGTAGAACAACTTTTTCCCCATAGACTAAGGAAAATGGTGTAGCTCCACTAGGTGTTCGGAAGCTAGTTCTGTATGCCCATAATGTCAGGTTTATCTGCACATGCCAATGTCTGCCTGATTTATCAACTGATCTCTTCAAGATTTTGAGAATATTCTTGTTCATAGCTTCAGATTGTCCATTACCTTGAGGATAGTAAATGGAGGATGAATGGTGTGTGATATGGAAAGTTTCACAAAGTTCATCCAAATCTTTGTTATTGAACTATTTTTTGTTATCTGTGATGATGGCATGAGGAATACCATATCTACAAATGATGTGATTAAGGATAAACATTGAAATCTGTTTGCCCGTGGTAGTCGTCAAAGGTACGACCTCTACCCAGTTGGTAAAATATTATGTTTCTATAATGATATACTTGTGACCATTCGATGAAGGTAGGTAAATCATTCCAATAAGATCAAAACCCCATTGGTAAAATGGCCATGGTGTGATAAAAGGATGCAATTCTTATGCAGGTGCATGGACCATGTCTCCATGGTATTGGCATTTTGCACACACGTTGAAAAAGTGCCAAGCATCTTTTTCTAACATTTTCTAGAAATACACCATGCGAAGGATTTTCTTAGCTAAATTTAACCCACTCGAATGTGACCTACAAATACCCTCGTGAACATCTTTTAAAGATAATCTTGATTCCTCATCCTCTAGACACGTAAGAAGCATTCCGTCAAGACCTTTGCAATACAATGTGTCTGATAGGATGGTATAATGAGCGTCTTGTCTTATAAAATGTCATTTTGGGCATGAGTTTGGTCTATAGGTAAAACTTGGTATTGAAGATAAGAATAAATTGGTCCATACCAAGGTGATTCATGTCCATTAATTAGGGTAATAATTTGGGTGTTGGATAAGTCAAAATCCAGTTTTACCAACTCTTCCACTAAGAATTCATACCTCGCATTTTGATCAGGCATTTGGAGTAATGAAGCCAAGGTAGCCATAGCATCAGCAACCTTATTCTTGTCTCTTAGAATTTGCTCAAATGTGATTAAGGCAAAGTTATTTTTCTAGTCATCTACCATTCTCTTATATGGCATCAATTTTTCATCCTTAGTTTGATATTCATCATTGATTTTAATGATGACTAATTGAGAGTCCCCATAAACTTGCAATTCTGTAACGTTCCATTTTAAAGCCATTTTGATGCCTATGAATAAAGCTTCATATTCTGAAATTTTTTTTGTACATGGGAACAAAATTTTGTAAGATTGGAATGGTGTACCCTTGAGATGTGATCAATAAAATTCCAGCCCTTGGACCATTTTGAGTATAGGATCCATCGAAATACAACTTCCATGCCTTGGCTTCCACATTGACTATTTCTGCATCTGGGAATTCAACTTGGATAGGATGAATAAAGACTAATGGATTTTAAGCCAATTGAGTAGCAATAAATTGGCCTTTGATAGCTTTACGGTCCACATATTCAATGTCAAATTCACTAAGCACCATTACCCATTTAACAATTCTTCCTGTTAAGGCTATTTTACTAAGTAAGTATTTTAAAGGATCAATATTTGCAATCAACTTCACTTGTGCATTAACATGTAAAGTCTTATTTTTTGTGAGGCAAACACCAATGCTAGGAAATCTCTTTCCATGAAGCTATAGTTTAATTCATATTTGATCAAGGTTTGACTCAAATAGTAATAGCTCTTTCTTTTCCTTCATCATCCTCTTATGCAAATAAAACCCCTAAAGATCTTTTTATTGCGTAAATGTATAGTAATAATGGTTTTCCTTTGATAGGAGGCATCAATATAGGTAGGTTGACCAAGTATGTTTTCAACAAAGTGAAGGCTTGTTCACATTCATCATCCCATGTAAAAATGGTATCCTTATGTAGCAATCTTGTGAATGAATGACACTTTTATGCCAATTGAGAAATGAACCTCCTAATGGATTGAATTCTTCCTTGAAGTGATCTTATTTGACTGATATTTTTGGGAGTTTCCATTTCAATTATTTGTTGTACTTTCTCCAGATCCACTTCTATGCCTTTTGCAGAAACTATATAGCCTAAGAGTTTGCCATATTGTACCCCAAATGCACATTTCTTTGGGTTTAATCTTACTTTAAATTGTTCCAACCTTGTGAAAATATTTTCTAGTATAGGAAGATGATCTTTTCTTTGATGTGACTTAGATAAGATATCATCTACATAGTCTTCTAGGAAGGTATGCATCATGTCATGGAAGATAGTGGTCATTGATTTTTGGTAAGTTTCTCTGGCATTTTTGAAGCCAAAGGGCATCACATTCCAAAAAATGGTTCCCTAAGGGCATGTAAAAGAAGTCTTTTCTTGGTCTTTAGGTGCAATAAAAATCTGATTGTATCCACTAAATTCATCCATTAATGAGAACATAGAATGTCCCACCATTAAATCCACTATAGCATCAATGCTAGGCAATGGAAAATCATCCTTAGGACAAGAAAGGTTAAGATCTCAAAAATCTGTACATGCTCTAATGGATTTATCATGTTTGGTAACTGGTACAATGTTGGAGATCCATTCTGCATAAGCTATTACTCTTATGAATCCAACCTTTAATAGCTTTTCCATTTTTGCCTTGACTAATAGAGCTACATGTGGGTGCATTTTTCTCAACTTTTGTTTGACAGGTTTGATGCCAGGTCTCACATTAAGATGGTGCATTATGAAGCTTGGGTCTAACCCTGGCATGTCGGCATATGACTATGCAAATTTTATTTTCTTTTCTTGAAAGAATTCGATGAACTCCTTCCTTTCTGATGGGGTTAGTGATGCTGTTAAGTGAATAAACTTGGGTTCCAAGTTGGTTCCAATGTTAATATTTTTCATTGGCTCTATGAGAATAGGAGATCTCTCATCATAATGTTCTGGTAGGGTATCCAAACTCTCTTCCTTAGGTGCCACAGTTGGGTTTTCACCTTTGGAAACATCTAATATTTTTACTTTTTTAGGTTCTAGCACTGCCACATGGTGGTTTTCACCACTAGACCTTTTCATTTTTTTTTGAATTTATTTCTTTTATTTTATGGATTGAGAGGTTGGACCCCTTCCTCTATCATCATGTTTGGATTGTATTCATTGGTGGAAGAAGATGGCTCAACTGCGTTTAGGTATTGGGTCATTGCATTGTCATTGGGAGAGTATAGTAGGTCACTTGGTTTGGTTAAATCCCAATCAATGAGTTCAGGATGAAGCAGGGCTAAAGAATAATTAGGCAATTTGTCATTCAAAGGATTCAAGGACATGACCTTGTTTGATGGTTCGTACATTGTATCACTTAGGTCTATAACATGTGCTTGCTCAAGATGCTCCATGGAAGTAGGATCAAAATTTTACTCACTATAGTCCTCGTGGATTTCCATGGGAAAGAATGCATGTGGATTAAATTTAACATTTGAATCACCACCCCACAAAGGTAACCAAGGTTCACCTATCCATTGTTTTCCCCTAGATGCTTGACCTACATTAGATTCTTGAGGCTCATTTGATGCTTGTGTAGAATTCAAACTTTGATTTTATTCTCTGGACTTTTAGCATTAGGAATGGTAGCATAAGTATGAATAAAATCAACCTCTTTATCATGAAAAGAGTCTTCAGATAGGGAATCCCACTCATAATCTCCAAAATCATCCTCACTCTCAGATCCTACCATTTGTACATGTTCATGAAAATCATGCATATGACTTGAACTTTCTCCTTTGGCTTGATAACCTATTCCATATTTCTCATCCTTTGACCTCCAAGAAGGTTCAATGGGTTCTAGCAATCCTCTATTCTTGATTCCTAAGGGTCCTCTTCCTTCGTATCCCATTTTTTTCATAATTTGAAATTCCATATTGATCAGTTTGGATATTGATATGTTGCACTCTTTCCACAGGTTTGTTTGAAGTATCTTCCCCTTTATAGAGCCATTGTAAAACTTCATTGTACTCCTTTTCTAGGTCTGACTTATCACTCTCTCTTACAAAATAAGAGTTATATTTTTGAGGTGGATGAGCTCTTTATGGTTTCCCATGTGTCTTAGGAGAAGTTGGAAAATCAAATAGGGAAATAGAATATTCCCCCGCTCCTTTGGAATTGATTCTACATTGCTTTTCAAACTTATGCATCATTTCATTCATCTTTTGGTAATGATCCTTCTTGGTTTGTTCTCTCTCATCCTTAGAGGGTTTCAAAATTTCCACCTTTGGTGTAGAAACTTTAACTGAATTTTCATGTGAACTTTGACCCTCATAACTCACTTTCTCCTTTCCCTTAGTTGATGTTGATGAGTTAGTTTGATTGGGATTTGAGGTAAATGTAGCATTTGATGTTAACTTAGGACCTTCCTATTTATCTTATTCAATGGTGACATTGGGGATGACTCCTTCCCTATTATGAGGAATAAATAGTTCATGACTAGGTTTCAATGTGTTGCAATATTGAAAGGGATTAGAATCTCCTCCAATTGTGATTTCTTCACCCATGTGTGGAAATTTAATACATTGATGATAGGTGGAAGGCACCGCTTATATCTCATGAATCTATGATCTCCCTAATAAGATATTATAAGTTAGCTTCATGTCAAGGACTTGACATATGGTGTCTTTCTTGATAGGTCCAACTTGAATAGGTAATGTCTATCATTCCTTTCGAAGATCTTTCTTCGTCATCATAAGCCTTGATGGTAATATTCTTTTTAGGATCAATGGATGATTTAGATAACCCTAAAGACTTGACAAGGTTCAATGTGCAAATGTTGAGACCAGCTCCTCCATCAATGAGGACTCTCTTGACCCTATGCCTTTGGATTAAAACTTCTATATGCAAGTGAGAATTTTGAGGATGAGTAATGGACATATCATCTTGTTATGAAAATGAAAATAAATGTGGTGCAACAAGATGTCCAACCATGTTTTGAAACTTATCTTCCTCCAAAGTTATAGGAACATTAGTCTCCACTAGGGCTTTTTCCAAGATCTTCTTGTTATTGGGAGAAATTTTTAATAACTCCAAATAGAAATTTGTGCTGGAGTCTTTTGCAATTGATGAACCAAACTATAAGGATTTATTTTAGTAGATATTTGTTTAGCCAAAATAGTTGATTGTGTAGGGCCAATAGGTTTAGGAGAACCCCCTTGTAAGGTAATCCTTGATTCTTGCCCCATAGTGATGGCATTAGAAGTTTCTACTTTGGGTTATTCCTTAATCACCAAAAAATTAACAACATGCTCATGCCCGGATAAGGTATTGATAGTATTGTCATAATGATGAGCAAAATTAACATTTTTGTTACCTTTAGCATTGTTGCCTTGGTTGTTCGAATTTGAAGACTCACCTTTCTCATGATTAAAGAAATCTTGTTTAAAGGTTGTATGATCCTCATTGTTTTGGGGCCCTTCTATTTTAATTACACCATTGTCAATCAAATCTTGCACCACATGTCTTAGGCACATGCAATCATTCATTTTGTGTCCTTGGTTCCTATGGTATTCACAATGGTTGGAATCACTCCAAAAATTAGGCTTGATTTGTGGTTCATAGGGTTGAGCCCTAGGTAAGTCAATAATCTTATTAGCAATTAGGGTTCTCAATGCATTCTCAAGTGGTTCACCTAAAGGTGTGAACGTCCTTCTAGGCATTGGAGAAAAGAAAGGTTTAGGATTGTTAGCCCCTTGATTATTTCAAAAGTTGTTATTATTGTTGTTGTTGTTGAGAGGCACTTTGGGTGCTTGAATTGCATTGTTAACTTGAGTAGGTCTTCTTGTGAGAGTAAAAGGAGTGGCCTTCAAATTATTAGCTTCCACAACTCCATCATTGACCACACCTTTATTGTTGTTCCTCATCCAAAATTGGTTATTGTTAGGAGGATTCCTATTTTGATTATTGTTGGAGGTATTGTTGTTTGTATTCTTATTATCCTTATAAAGCTTAAGTTTTCCACTTTTAACTAATACCTCCTCCATAGTAACTCCGTTCTTAATTAGGTCTTGGAAATACCTAGGACATTGCAATCTTAATCGATAATTCATCTCATTACTCAAGCTATTAATGAAAATATCCATCTTCTCCTTTTCGGGTACACTTCAAGGGTATCTAGAAAATATCACTCTCTACCTTTGTAGGAAAAGTAGGAATCCTTCTCCCTCTCGGTGCTTAGTATTACATAATTTAATCATCGTAACCTCGTGTTTGATATTATAGGAATAGTGAGTTACGAGTTTGGAGGCCAATTCCTCAAAAGTACAGATGCCGGAGGGTAACTTGGAAAACCACTCCATTTCCATGCCTCCTAAACTTCTCAGGAATAACCTCATTAAATATGTTGTGTCATGCATGAACTCCAAGCTCAATGTACAAAACTCCCTTAGATGATCTTGGGGATCAAATGCTCCTTCGTAGTTTTCATACTTAGGAAAAACAACATTACTACTGAATGGAACAATAATTAATGTCTTATTGAACGGAAAAGGACACAATGCCTTGATAGAAAAGGGTTTAGGAGCCCTTCTTTGTTTCATTGTGTCCAACTACATTTGGAATAATTCAAATTGTCTATTCATGATGTCGATTGGGTTTGCTTCTTCTTTTTGATTGAGTTGATCAACATCAAAATTATGAGGGAGTTTAGTCCCCTCTTGTGCTAGATCTAGAAAATAATTCTCCCTATCTCATTCCAATACTTTCTCCATGAGATTCATTAAGAATGGGCTTTGAACCGCCTCATTGACCTTCTCTTTGGTTGCCTCTTCATCATTAGGGTCCATATTTCCACCATTGTTATTAGGGTCTACCCCTTGATTATTAGGGTCTATTCCTCTTCCATTGGCCCCATTGTTATTAACCTCACCATTTCTGTTGTTATTAGTGTTGTCTCTATTTCCATTGTTGATTAGGTCAGGATCCATATTTCCAAATGGGAAAGCCATGTTTGGTTCTACCTCCTTTGTTGGTTCTTGATTTGGTCGTGAAGAAGTAAAAGTGTCACTAGGAAAAGGAATCTCTCACCTTAGGTAAGTTCTATCAGATTGCAGGGTAGACTTAACATAATGTGATCGGGTGAAAGCCAACATGAGCATAGATCATGAAAACTTGGCTTACTTATCACCTGATTGATCAATCCCTTAATGATTTTGTGAATTGTCCAATAATGGGGGATTCTGATCAACTTGAACTTATACACAGGTAAAATCTCTAAAAGGGTATCCAAAAATGTGATTAAGTTGTTTTCAAATGCTCAGGAAATGTCCATTATCTTCCCTTGTTTGTTTCTAGGCATCACTTCCTTGCTGTGTAGGAGTGACTTTGTAGTGTATAAACGTCGAATGAAATTACAGTATGTGACACTCTGTAGATTGCAGGTGGCATTTTCATGTTTGTAGGCAGTGTTTAACAGTTTGTAGGCATTAGTTTCCAGCAAGTTAAGTGGCATTTAAACACTGATAGGTGTTGTTTCAAATGTGCAGGTGTCACATAAAGTATTATAGGTGTCGTTTAAACTTTTATACGTGACACTTTGCAAATCAAGTTGGTTTTCACTATTTTTTAGGGTTTTTAAAAGTTTAAGTCTATGATCAGATCTGTTAACTGGTATTATTTCTTGAAAATGTAAATACAAACGCAACACACACATCAAGTTTGCATCATAACCCTAAAATACACTAAGTGTATGTTCTCGGTCATTTCAACGGGTCTTGAATAAGAATAACTTCCAATCAATCTACCTAGAGTTAGATTTGTCTTTTAAACAATGTTTGCTCTAAAAGGTAGCTTTCTACTTATCAAGGTTTTAATTAACACCTCCATTCTAAATCATGAAAATTTCTTTTACCCCCTTGCGGGCTTCCCACATGCACAAAAGTATGATTTTGTGCAATCCCGAAGGACTACTAAAGGAAGTGAAGAAACTTAATCAAAATTTAGTCACTAAAACCCATTAAGGAAGAGTGCATTTGTTTATAGTGGGTCAGATAATATTGTGGCTTAAGCGATTGTCTCCCACTTTGGGTCGTTCCCTCTCACTGTCCTCGTAAGGATGTACTCAGGAGGCAGGCCCTCTAAGTCTCTAAATTATCTAGCATGTATATAGAAAGTGGAAAATGAACTTAGTCCAACAAGTTTGGGAGTTTGATTCACTCAAAGAGTGAAGAGCATATCCCTATTATTTTTCTTCATTCCCTACACTTCAAGCACTTAAGTTCTTTTTCAACCTCTTAACAAGGAGGTTCTTAAAAAATGAAATGTGTGGTTAAATTATCCTCCCTTTCTTTCTACCACCCCAAACTCAACACTTTTGGTTTTTTATCAACTTTGAAAAGTTGAGAGCATATACCTAATGTTTTGTTCAGAATGGACAATAATAGGGTGTCCCTAATTATACTAGATATCAGTGAAATGCCGCAAGTTAAGTAAAGCAAGCTTGATATCAAAAATACCTCTTTCGATGCTAGCAAAGGCTAGGCACTTTTTTGAGGTTTTTTGCTTGTTTTTTCTTAGTCACCTAGTGGGGATCGTTCCCTCTCCGGCTCCACCAACAAGTTAGTCAACACAATTGAACAAAGTAAAGAAAACTCAAAGTGAAATTGACAATGCAACTAAGTTCCTTAGTAAAATTTGCAAAAAACACCTTAAGGACTAATAACTTTGATATAATGCTCAAATAATTCCCACTCCTCTAAATTTTACAAAATACAAGTACTATGAATTTGTTTTAAGTACCTATTTTGAACTCTTACCTCTTTTCTTGGCCTTTTGATGCGCAACTCTGGTTTCTATACTTTCAGGTGTCTGTTCATCTGTAAAAAACACAGTAACAAAACATTAGAAAATTGAATTTATCAATTTGCAAGCAATAAAACACAACAAACTATAGGCGTCATTTTACCAATAATAGGCGTTATTTTGTAGTAGGTTAAGCATTGCTTTACATTAACCTAGGCGTTACTTTGCAGTTAGTTAGGCGTTACTTAACAAATCACATGCATGAAAAGAAAGATAACAGGCGGTGCAAAGAATTTAAATTGTGAAACAATAAAGTTCACAGGCAGCAAAAGAATAGTGATAGGCATGATTTCCCGGCTCGCAAGCATTGCTTTACATGCATAGGAGGCACACTTTGTTTGACAGGTGGTGAAAGAATTTAAGGCAGAGAAGGAAAGATTTTCGTAGGTGTCATTTGTCTTCTGGCAAGCATCATTGTTCTGTTGGTAGGCATCATTTGGACTAATAACTTTGATATAATGCTCAAATAATTCCTCGGTGTAACCTAGGCGTTACTTTGCAGTTAGTTAGGCATTACTTAACAAATCACAGGCATGAAAAGAAAGATAATAGGCGGTGCAAATAATTTAAATTGTGAAACAATAAAGTTCACAGGCAGCAAAAGAATGCTGATAGGCATGATTTCTTGACTTACAAGCATCGCTTTACATGCACAGGAGGCACACTTTGTTTGATAGGCAGTGAAAGAGTTTAAGGCAGAGAAGGAAAGATTTTCGTAGGCATCATTTGTCTGCTAGCAAGTGTCATTGTTCTGCTGGTAGGCATCATTGTTCTACTGGCAAGCGTCTTGTAAAAACTAATAACTTTGATATAATGCTCAAATAATTCCTGCTCCTTCTCTAAATTTTCCAAAATACAAGTACTATGAATTTATTTTAAGTACCTATTTTGAACTCTTACCTCTTTTCTTGGCCTTTTGATGTGCAACTCTGGTTTCTATAATTTCAAGTGTCTGTTCATCTGTAAAAAACACAGTAACAGAACATTAGAAAATTGAATTTATCAATTTGCAAGCAATAAAACACAACAAACTGTAGGCGTCATTTTATAGCTAACAGGCATTATTTTGTAGTAGGTTAAGAATTGCTTTGCAGTAACCTAGGTGTTACTTTGCAACTAGTTAGGCATTACTTAACAAATCACAGGCATGAAAAGAAAGATAACAGGCAGTGCAAAGAATTTAAATTGTGAAACAATAAAGTTCACAGGAAGAAAAAGAATGCTGATAGGCATGATTTCCCGACTCGCAAGCATCACTTTACATGCATAGGAGGCACACTTTGTTTGACAGGCGGTGAAAGAATTTAAGGCAGAGAAGGAAAGATTTTCGTAGGTGTCATTTGTCTGCTGACAAACATCATTGTTCTGCTAGTAGGCATCATTTGGACCTACAACCTACAAAGTTAGTAGAAAAATGCACCAAGAACACCTAAAATTGAAATAAAAATGAGATTTAGAGGCTCAAAGCCCCACGGTGGGCACCATTTGTGTATGTATAAATCATACCTTCATAAAATAAAGGTGCTATCTATCAATTCTATAGAAACAATAATACAATTTAATCTAAGAATTGACAAATAAAACATTTAACATCTCATGGATCTCTAACTAAGCTTTGCTAATAGAGCTCTCAGCCTTAATCTCTACTAGTGACAATCCTACAATGAGAATTTTGACTGATTATGCCTATTCTAGCTAAAACCTCTCAAATTTCCAATGCAATTCATTCTAAATTATGATCTCAATTGCTCAAAATATGCTTAAAAATGCTTATGGTCTTGCTAAATTTCTCTATAATAAAGATGCAATTGCTCATGAATGACTAGGATATATTATGCTCTCAAAATGGCCTCTATTTATAGGATTTTTCCAAGTGTAGGGGGTAGAGTTAATTGATCATGATCAAGCCTTGGTTAGGTGAAAGGATTTGAGATGGTTTCAAATGGGGGGAAAATTTAAATGCTTGTCTCAAAGGTTGGGACAAAGGGACAAATTTGAGTGATTGAGATTCAAAGTTCAAAATGAGTGATTGAGATTGCAAATTAGGAGTAATCCATGTGCTTTGTGTTCTCAATTCTCATTGGTTGCTCAAATTTATGTTGAAGGATATTTGGATTTATTAAATTCAATCAGTTTATTAATTTATCCATGTAGGGTTGGATTTGATTTTTGATTTAAAATATACAATTATTTGACTAAAATCAACTATATAGTTTGATTAATCCCTTTAGGCTTATATTTAATCATTTGATGTCATGGTTTAATTGATCCTTTGATTTAACTTGATTTTATCCCAATTTGATTGATAGATGTCCATTTGAAATTGATTTTATCCATTTTGATGAAATTTAGAGCATTTGCTTGAGATTTGTAGATTTGCTTGATTAGAGAACACATGCCCAATTTTAGGTATCTACATGTCCTTTATTTGTAAACCTTTACTCAAGCTTCCATTCATCCTGCAACCAAAATCTATAATTTTTCTTTTTGTCACCCATGAAACATGCAGGTTTGTCCCACAAGAACTTGATATTGAGCACCCCTCACTCCACAGGAATCCCTAGGCAAACCCTGCAAAATTTTGAAATGCTAAAAAAGCCCTAGTCTCATAAGGGATTCACAACATCTCCATCAATTACTTTTTTTGATAATTCATCATAATATTACTATAATTTTTAGGTTGAATATTATATTCTAAGCAAGATTTTAACTTAAATCTAATAATTTTAATAAAGTTGTAGCACGATGATTCAACAACAATAATATCCTAATACATGGTAATAATTGTAATAATCATTCATCTTGTTTTTACTATGACAAACTTTAGCGTATCAATTTTGTTTGTTTAAAAATGTAATGTATATTTTTGTTTGTAAAGTACATGTTTAAATATAAATTATATGTTGTCATTGATTTTTTGTCTTAGTTTCTCCCTATCTTCTTAAGCCCCCTCTATAATACACAAAACATGACATTTGATAAGATAACCCTCTTTTATCCTAGGAATTGAAACACGAGAGGTGTATTTGAGGGCTTGAAAGGTGAGAATATTGAGGATATTATAGAAACTATTTCCTCAATTATTTTTGTTTTTTTATTTTTCTCTCTTCATCTTGAATTTTATTCTTATCATCTTTTTAACGTCTTTATTCTTCCAGTGATATATTGTTTTGGATAAATTATATTCCCCATAAAGCGTTTGTTGAAGTGACAAGGGCTTATTTGAGTACCCAAGCCTTATACTAACTGGAAACCCTTTAGTACTATATCTCTTGATGTTACTCTACTCTTTTGGGTGGTTTGGCCTCCAATTAGTGATAGCGGTATATTCATTCAAGGTAGAAGTAATAAAATGGAGTAATAAGGAACTCTAGGATACATTAGGATAAAAACTTAAATATTTTATAGTTTTTAAGGTTTTTGGAATATAGAAATTTCTAGGGTTTAAGGTTTCTATATGTAACTTATATTTAGGATCATGTATAATGAGTTTATGATTTTGGGGTGTGGGGTTTAGAGTCTTGGGTTTTCTTTATATACGGTTCATCACGATGCTTGTTTTAGTGTATAATTATGTTGATATATAAAGGGTTTAGGGCTTAGTATATAAATATATATCCAGTATATGGTTGAGATATAATATTATAAGGTTTAGGATGTATACATACATGGTTATAATAGAAAGTTAACATTTGATAATATAGGAACATATCAATCATGTTCTATAACAAGGGGAAATGGTTGTATAAATAAACATAAAGAACAAAGTAAAATTCATAGAAGAGACATAAAATACATGAGGATTATATTAGTGTCAAATAAAGACTATTAGACCATCCACATTTCCTTAGAATGAGACACACCCAAAGGAAAACATGAGAGGCAAAAAGAGAGCACGTGATAATAGAGATGTAAATACTTAGGATAAGTATGTTATATGTAATAAAATCATTATAGTAGAATAAAATGTCAAGAGTATGATAAATATGATGATTTTTAATTAAAATGGGAGAAATAAAGTTTTAGAAAAGTCACAAATGTTAGAGCCTTTAATTATTCCAAGCATGAGATCTATATAAAGAAAAAAATTATTGAGTTCACGAGTCTCCTCATCCATCATTTTATTAGTTATTGTTCATCATGCATACATCCACATCCACAATTTTATCAAGCATTATTTATCATGTGAACCTGCAAATTCTTGTTGATCAATTCATAATTGATTATACCTTATTTTTCATTTATACAAAATTGAGAGGAGAGAGAAGTGATATAATTTTCAACTTAAAAAGAGGGAGAAAGGAATTCAAAAAAATCACGAGTTTGAACATTTTATTATTATAAGTATGGGACATGAAAAGGAAAAAATGATTAAGATCATTTTTTTTTTAATAATTATAATATAATTTATTGTCCACCTTTTGCTCCACCACTTTCATTATTACATCATTCATCATTAATCATTTGTATGTATACTTTCATCATTCTATCATTCATTATTCATCATGTTCACATATTTCACATTCATATTTTTAGTGTATAAAAAGTTATCCTAGACTAATTCATGTGCATTAACCTAGGTCAATATTTCTTCCATACAACATTAGAGATGTGAGTAGAATTGGTTTGTTATTAATATTAATCAATAACAAAAAAGGGTGTTGACCCATACATTGAAACCATAGCCCAAGGGTGTAACAAAAAATAGCACACTAACAACAAAATAACATCAAAAACCACATAGATGAACAACCACATAAAACTACCATTAGCAGTGTGGTTAGCCAACATATGCACACCCACATTATCATTATATTGCACATAATTATATAGTTCATGTAAAACCTAAAAATACTAATAATAAAATAGTCCAGACAACTATCAATTAAAATAAAGTTCCTTATGGAGAAAAAGTTCAAATTAGAGTAACACATCAATTTTTTTTTTTTTCTTGGAACCCCATAGGGTAAAAGGTGTTAAGAACCAAATACAACCAGGAATTAAAGACGGTGAGGAGATTTGACATCAAAACCCATTGGTAAAGAACATGGCTCCATTCCTCCATAAGAATCTTGAATTAGTCTTGTAATTACCTTCATCTTCTCCATCCTCACTGAGAAACTTGTGTTTCATCAAACACAAAGAAGTTGTAGACCTGTGCATGACCCAAAGGATAAACCTAGAGATAATCCCCATTTTCATTTCCATTTTGAGCATTTTTGTTTTTGATTCATCTACCTTGATCTTTAGATTTTCTAGCTCTAGGGAGATTTTCTGGCTGTCATTACATATATAATTAAGAATAATAAGGTTTCCATTTACTTCTTGAGGCATCATATCCCCATTTAGGTCAATTAGCTCCTTTCCTGAGCTATCAAAGATATGAGTGGAGCTATTAGTTTTTGATTTGTTAGAGCCACCAAGAGTTTTAGTTTTAGCACCATCACCCTCAACCATCTTACCCTTCTCATCTTTATCTTTAATCTCCCCTCTCCCATGGTCAACATCATCTTTATCATAATCATAGTCAACCAATAATTGTTTACCCTTCTTCACTAACCAGGTTACCAACCTATTAGATCTACAAGGATTACAATGTTCCTCTTTGGTATCATCATATCACCTCCTAGACATAAAATTTGGATATATTAGTAGGGGGAGGGGTTATTCCCCTTTCTTTTGGTAGCGGTCAAATTTTTGATTGCTTTGATTTTTATCCCATTGGGTTTAGTGAGGGAAACATCAAGATTTGGTGTTTTAGGACTCCTAGGTCTAGAGGTAATATTAAGGGCTCCTAGGTGATGTATACATTTTTTCTATCTAGACCTTGGAGCATCAATAATATTAGCAAGCAAGGATGAGTGCAAAGTGGAGGCCTCATACACCATAATGGGTTTAGGGGTACAAAGGACCAGATGAAAAAATCCTAATTATTAGCCCTTGGTGTAGAGGAAAATGCTTCTTGCCTTGGGTTTCATCATTCTCCTTTGCTTCAAAAATTGAACTTTCAAGAGAATTGAGCAAGGAAAAAAGGAAGGAAACCATGATTTTTTAAATGGTTGAGGAGAGGCATGTGATAATAATAGTAAAATTTAAAATTCCCTTCTAAAGTGAATACTTCATAATCATAAGACAAACTTTGTTCCAAGGTGGTGGAAGCTATTCCCTTTCGTATCCTCCCTACATCTTAACCAGAGCTTTACGTCATTTGGAAAACCTATTAAGGCTGTCATTGCCCACTGTTCAACTGCTCTTCTTCCATTTTGTACCTTTGGAGGATAACCTAGTAGCCTTGGAAATCACCTTCTCACTAATTTCAAAGGAGATTCCCCTTACGATGACTCTCCTTTCCTTCTAGGAGTTGTCAAATTATATAGATAAATCCCCATCAAATCTATTGATGGATTCAATAAACTCAGAAATGCCCCCTCCCTACAAATATGATAAATAGTGACATCATTCTTGAAATCATTCATCTTACCAGGCTTAGTGCAAAATCAATCCTCACCCGTCAATGTAGTAGAAAAATAATAACTAGAGAGGATCACACTAGAAATAAAATTGTAAGTCTAGGTAGTCAGTTAAAGAAACTTGCCATTACAAAACAATAATTTAAAAGAAAATAAAGGGCTTGCTTGCCAATTTGGGTGAAATTATTGAACCATCCTCCCAAAAATCTCAGCTCGAGTAAGGCACAATTTCCTACATAAAAAAATATTTTCATCCTAGAGTATAAGAAGTGTGTTCCTTTACAAGGGAACCACAATTAATGCCTAAGTAACTACATGTGATCAAAACATAATTCTAGCTCATCATTATAGGGCCCACCCTATGGATCACATGGTTCCTACTGTTAGAAATAGGGAATGTCCTATTCTCCCAAGAACACCTGCATGCACATATGTCACACGTAGAAGCAAGAAACAGAAGACAGAAGAAGAAAACTATGGCGGCCAAAAGGCCAGAGACATGAAATCCATGTTGAAACAAAAAAGGTTCTATATTATCAACAATAGACTACAATATAATCTCCTTAATGAAATGCAAAGCGGTAAGTCCTTATAAAAGGATACCGAAACCCTAAAGGGGAAAACCCTAAAGACTAATAAGCTGCCTAAGTATAACTTAAGCATAGAGTATAATAGACTAATAATTAAATGATTTAATTATTAGTTATAATATGACTACTCTAACACCCCCCCTTAAGTGTAACTTAGGGAGAAGCAAAACAACTAAAGACTACTGTAGAAAGCAGGAAAGATGGGTCCCGACAACAAGGCCTGATCAGGTACCCAAGTACAAGAAATAAACTAGATGAAGGAAACTAAGCCTTCAATCTAGGGAAAGTCCCAGAGAGAGAAATAAGAATGAGCAAGAAGCATCTCTGAAGCATGAAGCTAAAAACTCTGTCAGAAGAGACTGCTAGAACCCCCACTAAAGTGCATGACCAGGTAGAGAAGAAAATGTCTAAAGAGCTGATCAATCGAACTAGGAAGCAATAGAACTGACAGGTGAACCCCCCCATAATGCTAAACTGGGAGAGGTGATAGGAACACTGAAATGCAATGCCAGAAACATCTACAGAAAGCAGAACCAGGAACACCAACAGTGCAACAGAAGTACAAACACAAGATAAAGGGCGGTGTCACTGACACACAGCATGGGTTAATGTCATAGAAGGTACGCTCACTTGACAAAGGTGGATGCGCTTAAAATGACGTAATCATCATAACCCCCCATGGCACTCTATAACAGAGTGCGAGTACAAAAACCATACAAGGTGTACAAGATCCCAGATATGTAGAAGAAGGCACTTTATCTCAGTGCGTTAAAAAAAAAAAGATGTAACAGTGGAGAAGCATACAATGCTTAGAAGTCAGAAAGAAGAGTGAGCTAGAATATCAGAAGAAGAGATCC
>MU225307.1:3794588-3809891 GCA_018584345.1 Thuja plicata
CCCAGATATGTAGAAGAAGGCACTTTATCTCAGTGCGTTAAAAAAAAAAAGATGTAACAGTGGAGAAGCATACAATGCTTAGAAGTCAGAAAGAAGAGTGAGCTAGAATATCAGAAGAAGAGATCCCAGGACCTGTAGAACCCAAGCAATCCACCAAAGTGAAAAAATGCCAAACTCAGAGGAGAGATAACCTAGAGAAAAATCTAGAAAAAATACCCCTACAACTGAATAGTTCACTGAAACAGCTTTCCGACAATATTTGGTTTGCCAAAAATAGAGTCCGGATGAGCCAGATATGACTCCCGAAAGGCAAAAACAAACATCAAACTTCAATAGACAAAAATACTATCAAAACAAAAGATCCAAAAATCCTAACCACCATAGTTGGAAAGAGCTCGGAAAGAGCTTTCCGATGATATAACGAAGTCCAAAAAAGGCCTCCGTATGCTCCATATAGAGTGAAAACAGTGATGAGGGCCCAAAAAAGCTCCAAAAGACAAGAAATAAGCCCCTGAGGCTAAAAAAATAGCGCCCCTGGGCGCATGGCACGCGCAGGGGCCCCTGGTCGCCCATAGGACCGACCGCCGGGCTAAAAGGCCCGCAGGGGCTAGCAAAAAGGCTGCCGGTGGCGGGGGCCGGGCGGAGCGGTGAGCCGATGGCGGGGCCGAGCGGGGCGGCGGAGCCGGGCAGCGGGGGCCACGGAGGGCGGCGTGGGGAGCGGAGGGCACCGGGGGCGGCGGGCAGAGGCCGGTGGGGCTGAGCGGTGGTGGTGGGCAGACCGCGGGAGGCGGAGCAGGAAGGGTGGCTGCCGGGCGCTGGCCGACGGTGGTGGTGTGCCGGCGGCACCTTTTATTTTCCACTGCACGCATTTTTAAAATGCCAAAAAAATAATTTTTTTTTATTTTTTTCTCAAAAAATGTGCCCATACGGCCCTGGAAGGCCAAGAAATTTTTTTCAGAGGCTCCGATGTCCAAATCGGATGTGCCTTATATGAATTTTAAGGTTTTTGGGCCTTTTGGACGCAACCATGAGGTCAGTTTTGGTCCAAAGTGCCCCAAAAAGTAAAGACCCCTAGAACCAATGAAAAATGCCAGAAAAGACTAGAGAAATCCAAACCCCCGTACTGCGATGAGCTTGCTTCAAGAAAACCAGAACAGCGAGCAGCAGGAGAGCTCTGATACCATGTTAGAAATAGGGAATGTCCTATTCTCCCAAGAACACCTGCATGCACATCTGTCACACATAGAAGCAAGAAACAAAAGATAGAAGAATAAAACTATGGCGGCCAAAAGGCCAGAGACATGAAATCCATGTTGAAAGAAAAAAGGTTCTATATTATCGACAATAGACTACAATACAATCTCCTTAATGAAATGCAAAGTGGTAAGTCCTTATAAAAGGATACCGAAACCCTAAAGGGGAAAAACCTAAAGACTAATAAGCTGCCTAAGTATAACTTAAGCATAGAGTATAATAGACTAATAATTAAATGATTTAATTATTAGGTATAATATGACTACTCTAACACCTACACTTCTTCAAAGTCCACATATGTTGTTGATTATTATTTGAAATGATTTTATTATTACACCTATCAAGGCTAGTCCACATCCCTAGATCACCTTGCCACCTCATCAAGTTCATATTCAAATTTGAATTAAAACTTTCAACTAGATTCTCTCACCGTGAATTGTCTAGTTTGGGATCCAGACACGATGGGGTCCAACACTAGGATGTACATGGTAGGAATGACCAAAGCCAAACTAAAGTATCACTCTTCATACCTACTATAGATTGGACTCTCTCCCCTTAGAAGAGTTTGAATATTAGCTAGGAGGGACTCCTATTTCCTCCATCACCTTTAAGTCCTTAAAATTTATAGCCAAGTGCGACCAACTATCACATGACCTTCCTCATTTAAATGATTGATGTCAAAGGAGTAAATCCTATAGATGTCTCCCATAATTCCATCAATTGTCCAATTTACCCAAGATACCCCTTTAACAACATCCACAATGAGGTTTGATTCCACCTAATAGATAACAATCTAACCCTAATTAAGAGTGCAATCTTGAGCCCCTAGAAAATATTCATTACTTTAGCTTGGTTGTTTTCTATAGTTTTGTAATCTATTTCTATAGGCTATCACTATACTTCTAGAATCAGTCATGATCACTCCTTTGGCAACAAAAATGCCTTGAGATTGTTTGGAAGAACCATCAAAGTAAACTTTGTACCATCCTGATCTGGGGGGACCATTTGGCGTTCTTCCTTTTTATTCTATTGGAGGCATCAAATTTTGCATAAGAGTCAAGATGACCCCAACTTCTAGCAATTTCTTTGTCCAGTTGTGATGGAGGGAGGGAAGGACAAGGCCTTGTGGTTACTATCAAATTTTCCAAAAGCAACTTGTGGAAAACCTGAAAATATCCTTGATAAAATTTTACAAACCCCAGAAGATATTGTGATTTTTCTCTTTCCATATGCTCCAACTCAAATGGGAAGGGATCTGCATCCAAAGCTATATGATAAGGGGTTTATAGGAAATCCTCATCCAATTAATGACAAGTTGTCAGACCTCTCCATTCATAACCTAGTCCATTTGGATCTTGTGCAACACCATATTCCATAGGGTTTTCATGTATGTACATCAGATTAGGGGATAATAAATAGTCTCCTTCACATTTGCAAAGTACATACTGGTTTTGTAACTAAAACCCTTGCTTAATTAGGTTTTCTTGTGTAATAATTTTATTGTGCATCACAATCAACTAGAAGAAATTAATTTTGGGGATGAGCTAGGGATTCCAAACCCTTCTCCAAAGATCTTCAAAATGACCTTTTTGCAAGAGTAGGTGGTAAGCAGTCTTCATGGTGAATTCATCACCAAAATTCTTTCTCCAAAAGAAGTTGTCTTCCCTTTGAAACATCAAAATTCTCACATGTTGTAGCCTCTTCTTCAAGTCCCTTGTCTGAGGTAAGAGATGTTGATTAGGGAAACAAAGAGAAATGTTCTTCAAAGAATTATAATTAAATAGGTAGTCAGCTACTTGGTCTCCAAATAATCACTTCAAAATCTCATAGAGGGTGCTAAACACTGGGTGAAAGGATAAAGATTTTTCCCCCAACCAAGATTGATCCCAGAAGAAAATTATTTGACCATCTCTAATTTTCCATTTGAGCCCCATACATATTATGTTTTGCATTTAAGAATGTTTCCCCATATCTTAGACCCACTATAGAGTCCTTGAGTAGTTAGGACATAGTAGAAAATTTCATTATTCAAGTACTTGGTAACTATAAAATCACACCAGTCAGTACTATGTAGCATGAGTTTTCAACCAATATTTGCAACAAGAGCTTTATTTAGATGGGAGATTTTCCCAATTTCTAGTTCTCCCATTTTATTCAAGAGAAAAAACTTATCATATATTTCTTTGTAAATATATCTTCAAATATGAACTTGTTCCAACCATTCATATTTTGTCTTATAATATTCAATTTTTGTACCAATCTATACATTGGAGTCCCATGAATAGGGGAATTACACCCATTTTGAATACAACCACAAAACTTGGGATGTGTTGCCTCACATAATTTCATAACAGAAAGGAGAATGCTCCTTCTGCAACCTGTTAGTCCAATCAAGGAGGATATATTTATGGTCAGACACTATCTTAGGGAGGGTATTTAAGGTAGAGTTGAACCTTATATCCCAATTGGAAGAACTATTAAATATCTATGTTAACTTGGATAAGGTCATTACCTAATTGTGGTTTAACTAGGTGAAAAATTATCCTATCAGCTCTATGTCAACCAACCCAACATTATTGATGAAATCTGACAAAGAAACCATACTTTTCAAATAATCAATAAAACCACCTAGTTTTTCCAAGGGAAAGTGTGGGGAACTCAAGTCATCTTCAATAAGCCAATGTCAAGCATTATGTTATTGGATGAGGGAATATCTCCTCCCAAACCAACTTTCTATCAAGACGGGAATTAGGGGCATACAAATTAACTAGAAACCAAGAGTTCCCTTGAGAGGTAGGTTTAATAGTCAAAGAAATAGGTGTAGAAGAAACAATATCTCAATCTAGTTTCAACAAGTTCCACATAATGACTATTCCTCAAGATGCACTATTAGCTTTACTAATGAAAAATGAGAGAGGATTCTTTTATCTTAACTTATTGCAGAAGGAGGACATCAATTCTATTTCTAAATATAAAATTTCATAGTGCATATTGTATTTGGGGGCCATTCAAACCCATCATGTTCCATGAAAGGAACCTCATTTCTTAGATTTTTTTATGAGTCCAAGGTCCTCTGCTTACTATTGGTGATTTCCCTTACAATCTCTATGTCTTGTAGATTTATATGATAGGCATCCAACCTTGTATTCTAACCCAACATTAGCCTTCTTGTTTGATTTTTCCTTTTTTGAGTCATCTAACCTTCCTCACTTATATGTGTGCTTGTTGAGGCGCTTGGTGAGGAGTAGGAATTTTTTAGGGAGGGGGTGTAGCTAATGCATTTGTGAAAGGTGCACAAACATAACTCTTACAAGGGGAACAAGGGTTAGGGGTGTCACCTTTCTAGGTAATGGTGTTCAAGGTAGAAGAGGAGTTTATTTCTCCTTCCTCTAACAAAGTTGTTTGTTCTAAGGAATTATGTGGGTGCTCATCCTATTGATATTTCTTATGGGTTTCTAGGAGTTTGAGAAATCCATCCATAAATAGGTATTCATCACTTTCGGTCTGATAACCATCTACCTAAGGGGGGCTATAACCCTCATAGGGGAAGTACACATACTTTTTAGTTTTTTAGGGTGGCTTATTAGGGGATTTATAGTTGTGTGTATTAAATAGTGCACCTGTTATCTGCTACACAACACTTCAATAGATCATTATATTAGTAGAAAAGCACAAAAAACAAGGGTTTGAAGCTAAATACTAAAACCAATCTATTTCTTCCTATCTAGGAGGAGTTTGAAGAATGCCATAATCATGCCCTCAGATTATGCACAAATCAATGACATATACAACCTAAGAATGGAAGATTTGAATGAAAACTAATCTAAATGCTCACTAAACATGCATATTAGTTCTAAAAAGCATGATAATAACAATGCATAATATCAAAACTACAATGCAATATGGATTTTCAATTAATCTAAACAACATAACAATGCTTTCAATCTCTAAAATTAAGGGCATTATAAGAATGCATTCAAAAATTAAGGGCCATTTGAGCTCAAAAACTCATTCTTTTTATAGAAGAAATGAGGAGAGAGAGGGGGACAAGGTTCATTAATGGAGGTGTAAAAACCATTAATGAGGTGTAAGAGACATTAATGCCAAAGACATTGATGAGGCATGGGCTTGAGGGATATCCATTAATGATGCATTAATGAGATCAATTAAGAGGCATGGTGAGGGGTGTAAGTCCAAGCTTGAGAAGGTGGACTTAGAGGTATTCAACCTTGAGAAAGTTGTCTTTCTCAATCACAAAATTAGGAATGTGACATCATTATGAAGTGGGTTAGGATAGGATTAAGATTAGGATTAGGCTTAGCATGGGGGGAATAGGTTGGGATGGGTTTGAACCCAGGGTTAAGGTGGTTGAGATAGGTTAGGCTAGGGTTAAGGGGAATATTAATGAAATGAATTATAATTAATATATTCATTCCAAAAAAAGGAAAATTAATTATTTAAGCCTTTATTGCTTTAGATAATTAATTAGGATTATAGCCAATTAATTAGATTAATTTGAGCTAGAAGATAGGGTTTTGCAAGTGATTAGATATAATAGGGATTTATTTAATTCCTTTTAAATTAATTACCTTAGCTAGGTTTTGTTTGGAATTGATTTGTATTGAATTGATTGGTTTTGATTGGCTAAGGTGATTAATAAAATTTAGTGATTAAATCACTTAGGAAATTAAATCTGATTCGAATGAATTATGCTAGCCGATTGAAGAGTTTTCTAGACATAATTGGGGGTATGATCACACTTAGGGAAAATAGGGTCTATGGTCACAGCAGACCAAATCCAGGTGGTTACATTTTCCCCTCTGAATAGATGTGTGAGGAGTGCATTGATTCAAAGAAAGTTTTTGATGTTCGACTTCAAAAATATTGAGAATTTTGGTCATGATCAAATGAAATGTCTGATGAGATCAGTATTGCACTTGATTGAACTAAAATGATAGAATTGACTTTGAACTCTATCGAACAAAGGTCAATACATAAAGATCTTGAAGATACCAATTCCAAACTTGGTTGTCGTCCAAATATTGATAATACTGATTCCAAACTTGGTTGTCATCCAAAAGTCAATATGAAGCTGCCAGGAGCTTAGTAAGAATCTTTTAAAATGAGAAAACACAAAATTTCCAACTTATGAGAACCAAAGCTTTCTATCCAACAGTTCTGACTTAGTCAAGGAAACTATCATGGCCGTAGTTGTTTGATAATGAAGTCATTTTTGATGCTATTTTGAGAAAAAATTTGATTGATGATAGTGTGATCATGCCCCCTCAGGAACGAAATCGAAGGAAAATGAATAAAATCCTTCTATTGAAAGAACGTATCACTTGCAAGGAGTGGTTAGGTCAAGAAAGAATGAATTAGAAGAATAAAGAAACGGGGGTGTGTTAAGAGTAAACACATGAGAACCAAGTTAATTTTGTGAAAATGTGAGTGGTGAGACTGATAAAATGATGTCGGAGCAAGATGTTTGATAAAATGTGCAATTTGGCAGATTTTTGGAACATATGGAGCAATTTTGCATTTTCAGGAGCTGTCACAAAAATTGTACTGGACTGTGTAAAATGGCTTAGGTGCCTTTTATTTTGTTCCCAATTGATCAACAAGAGAACATAAATGGAGTTTTAGTTGCCTGGGAAGAGTTTTGGAACCCCTAAATAGCTCAAAAGACCAATATATATCTCAAAAATCGCTATTTTACTATTCATTTTCACTTTTACCCATAGTAAATTCTAGAGCTCTATAGAGAAGATGGTGGTTGCTGTGTAGAAACATCATTTTGAGCTCAGCCATCGACATCAGCGCCTGACCGACTACGCACCTCCCGTAAGTACTCGTAAAACTACCTTGTGAATTTGCTATTTTTCATTTTCATGCTTTCTAATAGTAGTTATAGCTTGTTGAATTCTGGGTCGCATCTGGGATTCTGGATCGCACCCTGTTAAACCCGTGTCGCATCTAGTTTTTCCCGGATCACATCCTGTTTTCCCAAATTTTTGCATCGCATCCAGCATTTCCTGGATCATATATGGTTTGCCCCATTTTGGCTTAGTTTAGAATGTGAAACTAGGTTTATGTCATACCCTATATTTTAGGATCGTACCCCTTGTTTGGGGTCACATCCGGGATTTCCTGGATCATATCTAGCATTCTCCATCACATCTTGTGTTTCTAGGATCACATCTGGGAAAAGAGATCACACCCTCTTTTTCCAGGATCGCATCTCATTTTGAGACTTAGAATTTTTGTCAATTGTGAACCACCTTGTTTTTGCAAATTGTGAACCGCCTTCTTTTTACAAACCTTGAATCACTTAGCTGATTATGTTTCTACATTTTTGTCATAGATAGAACACTGATTTATCTTTGTTAATTGCCATCTTTGTAAAATAGGTTGATTTTGAGGTAGTATCATTTTGAGGTACATATCCAGGGCATATGCTTTCCTCAGCTGGACTGCTGTCAGATGATGAGCAGGAGGTAGTAGTCCGTGTAGGATTACGATCAATGATTGGTTTACCTAATATTGGGGTAAATTGAGGGTTGTTGACTGCTCTTGCCGAGAGATGGCACTCAGAGCACAACACCTTCCATCTCCTGATCGGGGAGACGACAGTCACACCCGAGGACATATGGCATATACTTTGATTTCTAGTTATGGGCTGTGAGGTGCGTTTTGAGGTGACTTCTATTGTTTCCATTGGTGTAGCTCATCATTTCTTCCAGGATGACACTATTGATCAGAGATACATTTCATGGGATTACATGTGTAATCACTATGATCATCTGTCTGTATACTTGGCAGGACTGATTGGTGGCATCCTGATGCTAGATAGAGGACAACACAGATTCCTTGTAGGATGGGTGGATATGCTTGAGTAGATGGTCATCTCTAGATGGAGATTTATATGGGGTAGCTATATTTTGAACCATATGTATCAGGAGCTCCATGAGATTGTGTATCTGTATACCCAGAGCATGAATGCAGGGATCTTGATTTTGCAGATCTGGGCCTCGGAGCACATCCCAGTGACACGACCCATTGTAGACAAGCATCAAGCACCTGAGAAACCTTATGTTTATATGTACACAGGTTTGATTTAGTAGCCCCATTTGGGCAAGGTAGAGTACTAGTGACATCTTTTTGACGACATGACATATGTAGTATGGCGGCTGTATTTGGATTGTGAGGAGTGGACCTCTAATGGTAGATAGGTTCCATTTTTCTTCTAGAGAAAGTACCAGATTGGATATACCAGATACATCATAGAGCACTTCATACACACCCGTGTATTGAGACAGTTTGGCCATCGACAAGGTAGGAGCCAAGATGTGACTATATATGCTCAGATTCGTGATGAGGCACCATTGTGGGGTGCCTAGCTGAGATATGATACCACTCATCTTAGAGATATGGTTGGAGTTGATTGGGATCTTTGGCTAGATGTGGCAGATGTAGGCTATTCAGATGGATACGCAGCAGAGATGCTCCAGCATCCATTCCCATGGTTTACTATTCTTGAGGAGGTCATTCCTCATATAGAGGACCCTATGGATTATGATCCTGATGATCACCCTACCAGAGGTAGAGGAGGAGCAGAAAGAGATAGGGGTTCTAGGGGAGGGCGAGATGGAGGTAGAGATGGTAAACGAGATGGTAGGTGCCCTCCTCTAGATGATGGGGATGATGGTGGAGATGGCAAGGGAGGTAGTGTTGTGGATGGTAGGGGAGAGGTGGCTAGTGGCAGCGGAGAGGGTCGGTGTACCCGTTTCATATTTGTTGCTCCCAGGATGGATCTAGGGCCTTTAATTACAGGGGAGTAGAAAAGATAGTAGAGGAAACAACAACAACAACCACAGGATAGATCACAGGATAGGCCATCAGGGCAGGATGCTGGCAGGGGTTCAGACAGGGACATAGATCCCTTGTCATAGTGTGAGAAGGAGTGAGAGTAGCTCAGGTCCATGGTTACTGCTTTGGAGGCCAGGTTGACCGCAATAGATGCTAGGATTACTATAGCATATGCCTTTCTTTTGGATAGAGATAGACAGCTAGAGAGGTTCAGAGTAGAGAGAGATACCTAGGCTTGGATTGCAGTGCATCAGGCACAAAGAGAGACCTACTATTATGCCTTGTATCATGTCGTGGTGCCAGATGGACAAAGAGATGTATCATTTTCATGGTTGGCACAACAGTCAGAGGGGGCCATGCCGCCTCTTGTAGTTCCATTTGTACCACCTCCTCCTCCTACAGATCAGGGAGAGGGGGGAAGTCAGAGCTGATGTTGTATCTTATCACATATTTTTGAGAATATATTGTATATATGGATCCTTCTAAGATCATTCTTTTGTACGATGACACTTTATACATGTATATCTGATTCTTTTTGTCATTCTGATACTCTTTGTGTAGACTTGTGCCATATCTTTGATCTATACCATGATTATATATATATCTAATGTAGCTATTTCTGATTCAAACATGTTTCATGAGTTCTCTTTTCTTTGATAGATAATTTTGCACATGTGATTTATCTTGGTCCCATGATGAGTTAGATTTGTAGATGATGACATCATTGATGCAGTTTTGGATTTATCACTGATATAAATATGTTTTAAATGATACTATGTGAATATGCAAATGTATTTTTTTGAGCTTTTCTTATGAAAGTAAAATGTATGGATGCACTTTAGGATGTAGAAATAAAATGCAATGCATAAATGCTTTGTTTTGTATTTTTCTTCTGTCTCATTTTATGAATGCAAAATGTATGCTATGGGTGTGCAACGATATAAATATTAGTAATATGTAATTAACTTGGATTTAGAAGAAAATGAAATTTATTTTGAGCTCAGAGTCCTTATGCTTTTATTTCTTTCAAAAATGAATCATGCAATCTCGAAATGCAGCTATATGCAGACTCTTAGGACTTGTCACTAATTTGTAGATATTGTATTTTTTTTATCATCATTGGGTGCTTTTCCAGAATAGATACCACATGATAGTACAACAATCACTAATACCCACTAATATTATGAAAGCACGAATACTATGTTTATTGGATGAAATGTCAGAAATAAACTTGGGCATCAAGGCATAGAAGACAGGGTAACAAGCTAGTCACCTTCCTTTTAATATATCAGAATCTGTGAAAGGTAAGATATTGAACCACAATGACCTTGAAAATTCATATCCTTGGGTACATTATGCTTCATATACCTTAGTGAGAATTTGAGGTAGAAAACCAACAAGGAAATCATTTCAACCTCACCGTAGTTTACACATAACAAAGATCGAGATATATGCGGCTATCCACTCATGTTGGCAGTTCTTACCATAAACATCCAAGTCAGGTGAAATTTATAGGATCATTTGGAACAATCACCTTACACAAAAAAAACCAAGAAATGTTATTCCCCCCATCCTGGTGACTCTTTGTCTTTGCGCAGACGTCATGAAGTAACTCGGAAGACATAACAACTATAAATTTTGAATCAATCAAATAAAATTCATAACTACTTAGATGCCCCCAGTAAAAACGTCATGGGTACATAAAAGAGTCATAATCAAACCAAGATCAAATTGTGTTTAATTAGTATTTGAGAAATACTTTTGATTCGTCTTTCAAGCACAATAAAGGATTCATCAATCAAAATGTGGAATTTTAAGCAATATGTATTCCATGTCTGTGTATAACATTGTTCCTGTTTGCAATCCATTGTAGTGTTTAGGAACACCTTTTACATGAGTGTAGTGCTTGTGCCATCCTTTTTTCATGAAAGTGACAATGTGGTGCAAGAATCGAGAAGAATTGTGTCACAAGACAAACCATCCTATGATGACCTAGCAGACACAACCTAACATGCTAGCAAAGATGCCCCCAGTGCGGAATGACCTTTTCCTAAGAATGAAATGTAGACAAATCCCAAGCAAGGATAAGATATTTGTAAGGAAACAAAGTCAGCCCTTAGCACATGTGTAATCGTGAAGGCCTAGTATTAGCAATGTATTGATAGATAGAGTGCAGAATACAAGTGACATCTGATTTCTAGGTTTTCACCACTTGGAAAAACCTTCTTATTCTTTTTCCTACCAAGATGCCTGTTTACCAGGTTTTTATCAAGGCACTTTTCTCTTTTTAAATTTTTTTTTTCTTTTTTGAATGTTTTTGTAGTATCAAGGCACCTGTTTTCCAGGTTTTCACCAAGGATACCTTTCTTCAAGACTTTTTCCACTATTTTTGGATTTCTTCAGGATCAATTTTCTGATATTTTTGGTATTTTTTGATATTTTCACTGTATAGGCTCTGTTAGCTGAATATTAAGTGTAGAACCACTTCAAATGTAGAGTATTGATAGGATCTAGAAGGACATCTCCTTCAGGTGTAGCTAGTTGATAGGCTCTAGTCCCAAAAGTAGCAGTGATAAAATAAGGTCCCAGCTAGTTAGGTTCAAACTTTCCCTTCTGTTCTCTGTTAGGTTGGTTTTTATTATTCTCCTTCAGGATGAGATCCCCACTTGAAATTGCCATGGTTTTACCTTTTTATTGTATCCCTTGGACATTCATGCTTGGTACACCTTTAGATGATTACACACCTATTTCCTGCGCTCATCAAGTAATTCTAATGCATTCACCCTATTGATGCGGTATTTCTCGTCAGTAACAAGACCTTTTAAAGATACCTGCAAAGATGGGATTTCAACCTCAATAGGTAGTATTGCTTCAACACCATAGACCAATGCAAATGGCATGGCTCCTGTTGGTGTTTTGATGCTTGTTCTATAGGCCCATAATGCTAGATTTAGTTGTAAATGCCAGTCTCTGCCAGACTTACTCACAGTTCTGTATAGAATCTTGAGAATATTCTTGTTAGATGCCTCAGCCTGTCCATTACCTTGAGGATAATAGATTGAGGAGAAATGTTGAGTGATGTGGAAGTGTTCACAAAGGTCATCAATGTCTTGATTTTTAAATTGGCCCCCATTATCTGTTACAATTGATGAGGGTATCCCATATCTAAAAATAATATAGTTCAATATGAACATAGCCACTTGTTTGCCAGTGGCTTTGATTAGAGGCACGACTTCAACCCACTTAATGAAATACTCAGTGGTCGTAATGATGAACTTGTGTCCATTTGAAGAATTAGGATATATTTGTCCAACCAAGTCAAAGGCCCATTGCTGAAATGGCCAATGTGTTATGAAAGGTATAAGTTCTCTCGCAGGAGCATGGATGAGATTCCCATGCGTTTGGCATTTATGACACATATTTGAAAAGTGAATAGCATATTTTTCTATTGTAGGCCAATAATAACCTACCCTGAGTAGTTTCTTTGTAGTGAAAAGTTGTTTGAATGTGATCCACATACACCTTCATGGAATTCTTTTAACGTGTGATCCAACTCTTCCTATTCTAAACATCTAAGAAGTGTACCATCGAGACCTCATATATATAAGTTATTAGTTATGAGGACATAACATGATGCTGTCCTAATAAAGCCTTGCTTTTCATTTCTGGATAGGTCATTGGGAATGCTTTGGTCAGTTAGGTAAGCAATGATATTAGCATATCGAGATTGGTCTAGGGTGTTTAAAGCATAGATTAATTGGTATTCATGGGTATCAAAGGCTGGATAGGATAATTATTCCACGAAGAAGTCATAGAAAAATTTATGTTCCTCTTGTTGTAACATGGATGCCAATGTAGCCATAGCATCTACAATGTTTTTCTCTATTCTGGGTATCTGCTGGAACATGATGAAGACAAAGTACTTCTTTAGGTCATCTACCAGCTGCTTGTAGGGTATCAAATTCTCATCTTTTTTTTGATAATATCCATTGAACTGATTGATAATGAGATGGGAGTCACCGTACACATGTAACTCTACAATTTTCCATTCCATGGCAAGCTTAAGACCGTTTACCAATGCTTCATATTCAGAAATGTTATTTATGCATGGAAACATCAATTTAGGATCGCATCCTATTTTTCTGGGATCGCATCCCGTATACGCAATCACATCCTGTATTTTTAGGATCGCATCTGGTAGAAGACTTAGATTTTTAATTTGCTTTGATCTGTTTGCGTCCTGTGAACTTGGAATGACTTAGCAGAGTAGGATTCTACCCCTTGTTGTAGATAGTTTCATGAGAGTCTATGACATCGTCATCATATCTATCCAAATATTCAGCAATGTTTATTTGATGGACCCGATTAGCTGCTTGTAGATCAAAGTGAGGTAGATCTAGAACATGTGAAATTGTGACCAATTGCCCCCAGTTAGGATGTAAATTTTGTGGCTGGGGTTCCTCTTGAGTGATTGTTACGATGGTGTCTCCTACCTCTTGAATGGGAGGTTGTTCTAGCAAAGGAGTGTGAAGATCTTGTGGTACCTCAAAACTAGGTACCTAGCGTTCTCCTTGATATTCAGGATTCTCTATACCAATATGTAGTAATCTCTCATAAGGCCATGGTTCTAATACTATCTTATCTATTTTATCACTCCCTATTTTCGAAGGTGGACTTTGCTTTGAAGTAGGTTTGTTGGATTGGGTATTAAAGCCCAGTCCTGTTTTATCTCTTTTGAGGTGGAACTCCATGGGTATAGGTTCAATGATCTCTCATTCTGTGTCATTTAGAGGTCCCTTTCCTTTGTAACCCATTTGTTTGAGGAAATCATATCCCTTTCCATACTGTTCTAGGGATATCTTTACATGTTTGACCTCAGAGTCCACTAGTTCTCCTTTGTAAAGCCAGTTCAAGACTGCATGTTCTTCTGTGTTATCTAAAGAAGATGTGGATGCCTTTATCATACCAGTTGCCTTGTGTACTTCTACTCCTAGACTGCGAGAGGTGTGAATGTTGATGACGGTTTTCCATGGGATCTTGGTGATACTGGAAGCTCTATCATTGAGGGAGTCAGGTCCAACTTGTACTCTCCCATACCTATTTCTTGAAGTTTCAATGTTTTGCTAAAGCCCTTCATGACCATGTCCTTGGTAGTCTTAGGAGCAACTGCATCCATAGCCTCTTTATTGTGTGGGATCATGCTACCTTCTTTGATGTTGTTGCAAGTGTAGTTGGCATTTGTAGGAATTGTCATTTCTATCCCATTATGTGGGAACTTGATGCATTGGTGATAAGTGGATGGTACAGCTTGCATCTTGTGAATCCATGGTCTCCCTAGTAGAATGTTGTAGGCCAATGGTAGATCCAGAACTTGACATATAAAATTCCTTTCAATTGGCCCAACTCTAATGGGTAGACAAATAATACCTCTAGAGGATCTTTCTTCCTCATCATAAGCTTTGATCGTTATCTTATTTCTAGAGTCAATTGTTTGTTCTGAGAGGCCTAGCCTCCTGACTAAATCCAGTGTATAGAAATTTAATCCGGCGCCTCCATCTATCAATATGCATCTAACACGGGATTTATGAATAAGAACTTTGATATGGAGGGGTTGATTGTGTGGATGGGTCAATGACTTGTCATCCTCCTCAGAAAAGGAGAGGTAGTGTGGTGCTGAGATGTGATTGACCATCGCTTGGAACTTTTCTATATCGATATTCTTTGGAACATTAGTAGTGTGTAGGGCTTGATCTAGGATTTCTCTATGCACCATGGATATCTTGAGCAACTCGAAGATGGAAATTTTGGCAGTGGTTCTTTGCAATTGGTCTACCAAGTCATATTTTTCTCCAGGGATAGTGACCACGTGTTTTTCTCCTGGTTTAGGAATAGTGACAATAGGAACCTTGGATGTGGATGTTGGTTTTGGAGGTCCCTTGATTGTAACCTATGCTTGGCTCCGGGTTATAACGTTTGTGGAGGATGAAGCACCCTTAATTGTGACCACATTGATGGATTCAATTTTGATATTGAGCATATTGATCACATTGTCACTCTTGGAATAGGTGTAGTTTATCTCATTACCTTTCCCTTTAGATGTTTCTCCTTGATTGTAATTAGGAAAGGGTTTGTTAAATGTCGTATGGTCCTCATTGGTAGTATGTCCGTCTACCTTGATCTTAC
>MU225307.1:3829101-3863890 GCA_018584345.1 Thuja plicata
CATTCATAAACTTCAATCCAATAAGAGATAATCAAGACAGTGAAGACAAGGATAAAACAAATATCACAAGTACCTCAAGCATGTCTTAATCGTCAATGGGAATCACAAATGCAGGAAACCACAAGGGCAGAAAGATTGCCACAAATTGGTCTCTGAGAGAAAAGAAATCCCTCTACAATTGCCTATTCTGAGCACTAAGGCTCCCAAAAAAACTTAAATACAACACTCAACTGCACGCAGGCAGGAGTCCTAAAAACTTAACCAGGGTTACAGATTTTACAATAGAATAATTCCCCCTGGAACAAATCTAATCTGGTCATAAATGCTCCAAAGATGAATCCTGATCAGATCAAATTTTTTCCTTTTGCGCCCATCCCTGTACTTGATTATGCCCGCAGACAAGCAACCCGGGTCCATCAGTTCAACTCTGCAAATAGGCCTTGCCATGAATGCTCACCAACTGATCATAGCCTCCCAGGACAAGAATTGACCCTTGACGGCTGCCCAAACCTCTTCATCAATGAGTCCTCAACTCATAATTATACCTTTTAGCCAACTGCATTTTGGAGGGTAATAACTTCCTGATCAGATTCTAGCCTGTATAGTCACTGCTTAGCCCTCCAAAAGTCTGCAAAAATGCAACTGGGCTCTGAAACTTTCAGTTGTTTCTATATCGCACAGTCGCTGGCCATTTTCCATTCCTATGGATTCTGAGTGACTGAGCGACATTCCTTTTCTGCATTGCATATTCTATCTGATCGCGCACTTGCCTAGTCTTCTGCTCTGTCTTTATTTCATGTGCGAGCGAGCGACATCTCCTCTTTATGCCAATCGCACACCCGCGAATTATTTTTCCTTTGTCTTCATTGCTGAGTGAGTGAGCGACGAGCCCCCTGCTTTCCTCGGTCGCACACTTGCAAGTTGCTTTATTTTTATCGTCATTACTCGGCGAGCGAGCGACAACCTTCTTTTTTTCTCATCGCGTACTCGCGAGCTCCCTTTCCTTTATCCAAATTGCTCAGCGACTACGCGATGGTGTCTTTCTTTAACTCATCGCAAGATCGTGAGCCCCTTGTGATTCATCCAATTTGATCAGCGACTACGTGATGACATTATCCTTCAGCTTTCTGCCCAGTCGTGAGCAACATTCGGTTCACCTAAAAACATTAGCAAGTGCGCGATGAGTATTCCTATCACCTTGGTCGCTCGGTCACAAACCATTAAGAATCGTGAAAACCATATGTGCGACTGAGTGACTGCAACTTCAAAATAGCATGTTACACCTTCATCGCGCACTCGCACTGCACAAAAAACATGAGTTAGAACCTATGCGAGTAGGCGATGACCTTATCCTTCCTCGTCGCGGACCCGCGCAACTAAAACATTGACTGCCATGAGATATCGTGACTGCATGATACACACTTTAAACGAATCATCGCCCACTTGCGGGACTTAAAGACCTTGACCTAGACTGATCGCGATTGCGCGATGACTCATTATGCCGCTCATCGCCCACTCGCAGACAGAACATGACTACTCAAAAATAGATCGCGATTGTGCGATGACTACGATTTGTAGCTCGTCGCACACTCGTGCAACTTAAAGACCTGACATAAAAATTGACGTGACTGTGCGATGAGACAAAAGCATGATTTGAAAAAGGGGGGTGACCGTTTCGTCTCTTTTTGCACGGTAAACACAGGATTTGAATGAGGAAAACCCAGGAAAGAGCAGAAAGAAATAAATTCGGAGAATGAACATGAATGTGAGGGTAAAATAGGCCAAAATTCACAGGATGGGAAATTTGGGCAACAGTTATTAATAAAAATTTCTATTTTTTCAGATTTGGGCATAGCTCTTGAATACCGTGCAAATATTTTCCTCCACCTTTGAAGAAAGTGTGTAAAGGATTTGCCAGTCTTTTTTTTAATGTTGCACAGATCCAACATAGTCACATCATGTTGTATATTATAGGATTAATTTTGTGTAAATCATTGAATTAACTCCTCAAATTTTTTTACCTTAGGTGTAAGTTTTGAGAACCACTCCATGGCATTGCCTCCTAGGCTTCCTAGAAAGAGCCTCATGAGATACGTAGGTTCATGCATGTATTCTATGCTTAGAGCACAAAATTCTCTCACGTGGTCATGTGGGTCGGTCTCTCCTGTATATTTGTCATATTTCAGTCTTGCCATGTTAGGAGGAAACATAATCATAGTAATACTCTTGTAAAAAGGAAATGGACAAATGGAGTCCAAAGAGTATTTCATCTTGGGTTTAGCTTTCTCCTATTTGAGAGTCACAAGCTCTGTTTGCATTAAGGTTAGTTGTTTGGCAAGGATGGATATAGGAGTTGACACCTCCTTTTCTTTTAGTTGTTCCACATCATAATCCTTAGGTAATTTTACGCCAGTGGATGCTAGATGGAGAAAGTATTTCTCTTTATCTTCACCAATCATTTTTTCCATCGTCTTTTGGAATTTATTTCTCTGTTTGAGTTTATTGTATTCTTCTTCAGTGATGTCTTCCTCACTGCCTGAATCAAACAAAGGGTAGTCAAACTGTGGTTCTTCTTCCTCATCGCTATCTTCGTGCTTTTGGTTTTTATCATTGTCATAGTCCTCAAAAGCCTTACTCCATTCATGAGTGGTTATTTCCATTTTTGGAGATTCTAAATCAAACAGGGAACCACGAGATGTTTCTCCTCGCTGAAAGTGTAGTGATTTTGGAGGTGCTTCCGATTCTTTAGAAGTATACTTGTTGCATCTTGTGTTAACCATGTATTTGGATCTCAACTTCATCAAAGTTTCCCAATAGTGTCAAGTAGAGTCCCAAATCATTCAAGTGAGCGTGTCTAGGTAGAAGTTTTGTTTTTGTTTTGGTGAAAGTAAATGATTCCAGTGCCAAAGGGTTAGAATGCTTTGATAGTGAGCTGGGAATCAAGTTGTTGTAAAAAGTGGATAGACCACATGTATTGAGACTAATTGCAAGAAACCGATAGGACATGCAAGGTAGACATTTGAGAAAGTGTTTTTGACACAGCAACATGGAGACCAGAAAAGACAACAGGGATAGACTAAAGAGCCAAAAGGGTATCCAAATCTACCGAGGGTTTATGAGAAATGAATCTGCAAGTTCCCACTGTCCTAGATTCGAGCCAGGAAATACAGTATGCGAGTTTTTGATGACCCAGGATGCGAGCTTTCTTCCTAGATGTGATGAAGTGCTGACCAGATACAATGCAGGATACCGAAAATGAGCCAAGATACCAGATACAAGCCAGGAAATCTGGGATATGATTTTCTGATGTTCTGTCAGATTTTGTCAGTTTTGTAAAATGCGGTTTGGATGTTCATGAATTTTTTTTGATATGTGATCGTGTTCGGAGACTTGCAGGTGAGTAAAAAATACATGTAGATCAAGGATTGAATTTTGTTTCTTGTTTAAAAGGTGTTATCTTGTTAATGATTTTCAGACATATCAAGTAGATTTACTTTGTTAGGGGAACAAACACATCCTTATGCCCTATTTTCTAGGTAGAGGATGAAAATCCTTTCTCATTGACTTAGGTACACACTCAAATGCTAATCAGAATATGGCCATCACCAAGAATGCAATGGCTTCAGTCATAATGTCATATTAGCTGAATCCAAATGCAAGTGAGGGCACGATATGATGAGTGTCTTGGGGCAATTAAATTTTGCCTTGCATAAGGATTATCACCCTTTTAGAGATGAATCAGGTATTTTTATCTATGAAGTTCATTGTTTATGATGGGGCAATCCATTCAAAATTGTCTCCCATAGAATTGCACAATGAAAAATTGAGGCGTATATCCCTATGATTACTCAAATACACAGTCTCGCAAGCAAGATTCAAGTGGCTCTGCTCTACACATACCCAAGCATGTTCAAGGAATGATGTCAAAATTATGAGAACAAACTGACTCCGTCTTTTGAGGCTTTGGCCTACGAGGAAGCAATTATTTATAGTGAGTTGGAAGGGTTGGCGTAAAACCTGTCCTCACTTGGGTCATTCTCAAGAGATTTTTTCCTCAACTGACAGGCCCCCTACTATTTAATAAACATACAAAGGATTGGCGAGCGTAGGATTTCTAGATTTTTGATTCTTTGAAAGAAGAAGAGCATACTCTCCTAGTCCATGTCATTTTCTCCCAAAACACTTCAATCAAAGGTTAATTCCCTCAAGCTATTTGAGCTTGATTTAGATGTTCTTAATTTATGAAAACATGGTACTTGAAAGCAAGGTTTGATTGTTCTTTGACCACAATTTTTTGTGCTTTGCTTGTTCAATTACAAATCCCAAATTAGACAATAAAGTTCATTTATCCCACAAAAGTTAGGTGACTTGTGTTGTTCAGTTACTTTGCCAAAGAAAATTATACGGTGAAACTTGTTCAATTAATCCCAAAAAGTTTAGTGATTTTCCTTGTTCAATTACTTTTTCCAAATGAACTAAATGATGATTTTTCTTTGTCTTGTTCAGTTACTCCACTTTCTTTTCATGTTTTAAATCAATGTTTGATTTTCTGATTTTCCTCTAAAGGAAAAGAGCATACTTATCTAATCAATTTAACAAATGAGAAGAAAAGTGTTCTTAGTCTGAAAGAAAAAAACAAAATGGCTCGGTCAAGATAAGGAGATGGAAACCTAAAAATCCAGAAGTCAGTATCTTTTTTCCCACTCTTTCAGCTCTGATAGCAATCTGAAAACACTAGGTAGGTTGTTCAAAAGGTCAAAAACCAAACTGGTCAAAATGTTAAAGGTTAGGCAATGGAGCATGCAAAAATTTTAACAAGATATGATCCTAGAAATACAGGATACGATGCAATTTACCAGATATGAGCCTCTACTACCAGATATGACAGACTGTTGACCAGATGCGAACCTGTACTGGAAATGACTCAAGAAATCCTGGATGCAATCCTAGATTTCTGCGATGGGAGGGCATATCTTGGATGCAAGATTTTAAGACCATAAATGAGCCTGTACCTAAAATTTGGGAGGACAAATTAGCAAAAAATGAACTTTAAAGAGGTAAAATATGAAATCGAGCCCCACAGTGGGCGCCAAAAATATGTGTGTTAAATAGTGCACCTGTTATCTGCAACATGACACTTTAATAGATCATTATATTAGTAGAAAAGCACAAAAAGCAAGGGTTTGAAGCTAAATACTAAAACTGATCTATTGCTTCCTATTTAGGAGGAGTTTGAAGAATGCCATAATCATGCCCTCAGATTATGCACAAATCAGTGACATATACAACCTAAGAATGGAAGATTTTAAAGAAAACTAATCTAAATGCTCACTAAACATGCATATTAGTTCTAAAAAGCATGATAATAACAATGCATAATATCAAAAATACAATGCAATATGGATTTTCAATTAATGTAAACAACATAACAATGCTTTCAATCTCTAAAATTAAGGGCATTATAAGAATGCATTCAAAAATTAAGGGCCATTTGAGCTCAAAAACTCATTCTATTTATAGAATAAATGAGGAGAGAGAGGGGGACAAGGTTCATTAATGGAGGTGTAAAAACCATTAATGAAGTGTAAGAGACATTAATGCCAAAGGCATTGATGAGGCATGGGATTGAGGAATCTCCATTAATGATGCATTAATGAGATCAATTAAGAGGCATGGTGAGGGGTGTAAGTCCAAGCTTGAGAAGGTGGACTTAGAGGGAGTCAAGCTTGAGAAAGTTGACTTTCTCAAGTGGGTTGGATTCCTAATCATAAAATTAGGAATGTGACATCATTAGGAAGTGGGTTAGGATAGGATTAAGATTAGGATTAGGCTTAGCATGGGGGGAATGGGTTGGGATGGGTTTGAACCCAGGGTTAAGGTGGTTGAGATAGGTTAGGCTAGGGTTAAGGGGAATATTAATGAAATGAATTATAATTAATATATTCATTCCAAAAATAGGAAAATTAATTATTTAAGCCTTTAATGCTTTAGATAATTAATTAGGACTATAGCCAATTAATTAGATTAATTTAAGCTAGAAGATAGGGTTTTGCAAGTGATTAGATATAATAGGGATTTATTTAATTCCTTTTAAATTAATTACCTTAGCCAGGTTTTGTTTGGAATTGATTTGTATTAAATTGATTGGTTTTGATTGGCTAAGGTGATTAATAAAATTTAGCAATTAAATCACTTAGGAAATTAAATCTGATTTGAATGAATTATGCCAGCCGATTGAAGAGTTGTCTGGACATAATTGGGGGTATGATCACATTTAGGGAAAATATGGTCTATGGTCAGAGCAGACCAAATCTAGGTGGTTACAATAGTTAGAAATAACATGACCTAATTTTGATCATTTTTGATAGAACATCCTAGCATTTTCATACAACAAAAATGCATCCACGTTCTCAACTTTGACTGTAAGGTATTGAAATCGGGGAGAGTCTTATTGACAAAAAAATTAACACAAAAGTGGGGAAAAACTAAACTATATTTTTCCTTAGTCACGCTGTTCATGGAGACATAGTGGTTAGAGGTATTACTAATCCAACATAAGATCTGCTCATCCCAAAATTCTAGTGGGAGCCTAATTATCTGGACCTAAACTGATGCACTCCTGCTTAAATCTTCCGCTAGATCAAATCCTGTCTTCCATCTATAGAGGGAAAGATAATGCTTTCCATAGGCCTATGACCCTGAAAGAGTAGCTATTAATTCCTTTATTGTGGAAAATTTAAAGAGGAATAAAGCACCTAACATAGCACTAATTATGACGTTCCCCTTAAGCTTCCACTTCTGGGACACCCATTTTGACACTATATTGATGGCTAGTCGAAAGGAGAAAAAATGTCCAACTAAAGTATAAGTATGTTCATAGAGGAAAGAATACAATCAATGACTAAGTCAGACAACTTAATAGCTATCCCCTCCTCATTTTGTGAGCACTTTGGAACAAAATATTTCTTCAGTTTCTTTTGAATGCTACCAAAATGATCTTTTGTCCATCCGTCAAACAAATCACCACTTTTCTCTTTGTTATATCCTAGTTTATCAGAAACCACCTCAAGAATTCCTGGTCTAGGGTTGGGATTAGATACCCCTTCAAGCCATTGTTCCTCCACATGTTTTGGGACACTTTCATCGACCTATTGATCCAATATCTCCATGGCCCCCCACCTCCATTGGATAGAGTATCTATAGCTACATGAATCTCCCTAGACCAAGGAGCCTGACCTCCACCACCATCGTCAACCATGAAAGTCATAAGTTCAAAATCCAAACAAAGTAGAAATCCATAAAGAAGAATCATATTATCATAGATTGCAATATTGATGATTGCGTGTGATTAGGATTGATTTTGTGTGTGTGCACAAAAAACTAGGTCAAAGAAGGCTAAATTTAACAAGATTGATAATAATTAGATGTACAAAATAGAAATACATAAGAGAGTTATAGATCTCAAAATTAGATGTATAAAGAGGAACCTAGTGTTGAATTATGTTCTTATTATGTAAGGCACAAGTACTAGGAATCCTTGTCATGTAGGTAGTTAAGTCATGAACTAATGTTGAAAGTGGGATTAGGAACCAACTAGGTTGTTGTCCTACAAATTCTATGAAAAATGTCTAGACACTGGTGTGTGTGACGAGAGTCCTAGAATTTTTCACCATTTGAAGTATAAAATTGTTCGCCAATGTCTACTCTATTTTCCTATAGCACTATTGTGATTGCAATATTTAAATATGAACTTGCACACATGTAAAGAAGGGAAAATGTTTTTTTGTACAAAATATCTCCTAAGTCAAGCCTTCTCTTGGTATTACTATTGAGCACACCTAGAGAATGAGAAGGGGGAGGATGAATCAATCTATAACAGTCTTAAATTTTTTTCTTTAATTCCAAAACATGAAAATTTGATAAAAAAGAATGAAGGATATGGAAATAAGCACCAATGCACATGAGAACACTATATTTTCATGAAAAACCCAATAAGGGAAAAACCACAATGATAATATCTCATTATATATGAAAAGAATTATAAGAGGCTCATTGCTAGACTTTGTACCAAGGCTCACTGTCTCGGGGGAAGATATAAATGATTTGAAAACTGAAGATCATTTCTTCAAAGAAAGATACAAATACCTAAAGAAGAGACTCATTGTCTCAACACATTATACATGAAATGAATTATAGTGGTATTAGCCTTCAAAAAACTTCTTTAAGAAGAATTCTTAGAATGTAGATGCTTTTGACATGATGTATCATGCAATCATTAACAATTTAGCTCCACAAATCCCATGAAATACTACTGCTTCCTCAAATTTACATCTCTCACTTCCCACAAACACTGCACGCCCTTTGCAACTAATTTTGTCTTCTATTTATACCATCTAGATCAATGCAAAACATTAATTAGATTGGCTAGAACAAGTGACAATATTTAATCCCAACAAGCGATCCAAAAAAACATAATTGTGGTGAAAGTAGTCCTATCTAAGAGATAGAGAGGAGACAAAAAATCATAACATAATATCCTATGTGATCCCAAACATTGAATATCCACTTCTCTCTCATCCTTCAAAGTAAGGAATAGGGTAACATGTAGCAACAATTAGTCACCCCAAAGCACATATTCAACATGAAACCATTAATGTGGATCTCCACATGGAAAGGTGAGATCCAAAACCAACTGGAAATGTCATCTACTGCAATCAAGAACACATCATAAGAAAGAGAACAAACCTTGTTGTCTAGCTAGCCACAAAAAACCATGTAAACCAAGTTATACAAACACCATGCAACACCAAAGAACTCAATTAGTGCTATGGAGTTCACATACATATGTTATTTGAACATCCAAAATCATTCCCAAGAACATATATCGTATTTCCTCAATGATCAAGCTGCCACAACCATTCTAACACAAAGTTATTTATAACTGGAAAGCATAGAAAATACAGTCATGAAGAATATTATCAAAAATATACTTGTGGTACACCTCTTTACTATAAAATTAAACTAAGAGAATAGACCAAGTTATAAGACATACCTCTAAGACACAACCTAGGAAACATCAATGAAGAGAAATGTGGAGCATTTTCTAAATCAGTCATTACAAACACCCAAACTGTCAGCACATTGCATACACCAAAATATTAATGGCAACACTAAGGACCAAAAAATATAGTAGTACGACATTTACAAAACATACAATCTATGTTCCAAACCACAAGGCCATATCATAAAATTTGGAGGAATGTAGAGCGTTCTCTAGGAAGCTAGCAGAGAAATTATATTAAAACACACTCTTCATCATTCTTCAATGATCAAAACACCTTAATTTATCATCAAGAGCCATATGAGATGCACTACAATAGTTTATTCTAGAAATTTGTTTTTAGAGACTTTAGAGCTTACTCAAGTGAAAAAAAACAAAGGAGAAAGAAAAGGAAAAATAATGCACTTCAAAACAAATAAGTAAAGAAGGAAGACGTGTACCTGGAAGAACAATTAGGTGATTTAAATGATCGACAAGAAGAAGGGATTCAGTCTGTTTAGATGATGTGCAAGATGAGAATAGAAAAGAACAAGTGGAACTCATTACTCCTACCTTGAGAAGGTCCACAAGACACCATAATCTAGTTGATAGGTATAGTCCACCATATTTTTATTATGTATTTGGTTTGTTAAGTACTTACAATAAATCTATATCCTATAGGGAAACTCTCTCTTGAATGATAACATGTCTTGAATGTATAAAATGTAGGATTAGATGAAAACTTTAGATAGTTATGATATTCAAGATATTTTTAGTTTTCAAAAAGGAATAAATTTTATTGGTTGCAAATGGGTATTTAAAAAGAAATTTGTTATAGTGGTAAAAATCCAGGTTAGAGGCAAAGAGCTACTCCTAGAGAGAGAGAGGGAATAGGTTTTGGTGAAATTTTCTCATGATGCTAAGTTATCTTCTATTATATGCCTATTATCTATTATTGTTACTTGTGATTTTGAAATTGAGCAAATGATTTTTAAAATTAATTTATTGCATGGGGACCTCGAGGAGGAGATTTATATGTGACAACTTGATGGTTTTCTATGAAAGGAAAATAACACTTGGTTATCAAGTTAAAATGATCATGTACGGTCTAAAATAGTCACCTATGATGTGGTACCACAACTTTGATGCCTTAAAAATATTAAAATTTGGCTTGATAAGGAGTGATGAGGATCATAGTGCTTATATCAAGATTATTTATGATCAAATTATTTTATTTATTTATTTATTTTTGATCGGTAAAAGGCCGAAGCCAAAATTTTATTAATGCCAGAGAAATACAAAGGAATCCATTCACTTCAAGTACTAGTAGGAAAGAATGGAGAAGAAAACCTCCAGTCTTGCCCGGGATCTTAGATCCAGATTTTGGAGTATAAATTTGAGACATGAGGGAATTCCCTCATTTACAAATAATATGAAAGCATTCCCTCATTTACAGATAGTATGAAGGCATTCCCTCCTTAATAGTTATAGATAAGAGTTTTTATCCATTATTACAAAGCACTATGAAGGCATTACCTCATTTACATAAAGGTGTGACCAGTCAAATACCCAGGGTTACTTATCGGTTCAATCACCACTGACTGATAAAACTCCTTTTAGAAGATCTACCTGAACCACTGGATTTCTACTTTCTACACCTTTCACCAATGTGTAATGCTATTCATGTGCACAGAACAAATCTAGAGAAACATGCTAATGCTCTTGATAATCATTAGCAACCATATTAAAAATTATGAATTAAAGCTACCTTCTAGTTCTATCCTTGTCGTAGAGAAGCATAATATAACGAAATAACCATTAGCAGCAAAATGCTTATAGATATAGAAATTGCCCATCCCTTATAAGTAGAAAAAAAGAACAAACAAATACTACTTCCTACCTAGATAAATTCATGTTTACAATTATAATAAAGGATAGAGCCTAAAGATAATGCGATAAAATCTTAGGCTCTCCCTATAGTATTCTTATAAAAAGTTCCATGTTGAGTTGCGTAACAAGAATTATTAAGATTAAAACTTGATGACACTGCTCGATTCATACTGGGCGAAATAAAAGCCAAATGTATCACTGAGAATGTATTCTTAAGCAGTTGTATATAAATAGATGAGTGAATATATATATATATATATTTATATATTTATATATTTATTTAAAGTTATATGAAGATTGAAACATCCTATAGAAGCTAAAGGAACTTTTTGAAGCTAAGTCAAATAAGGGAGGAGTCTGAAATTTAATTTCCTTTATCCTATCAAAATTACTACTAAAGGTTAGCATTATTCCACCTGGTTACCTTACAGAAGCTTATCTAAAAAGTGTTGGATGATTTAGGACCATTTCAGTGATATTCGGCTTGCCAAAGTAATTTCTAAGCATTGAAAACTTTAGGCCATATTAACAAGGAATATCAAAATGCTAATAGATCAAAGAACCAGATAAACCAATGATTTAGTGCAACTAATTAGTAAGTAGTACATTTGTCAAGATGGAAGATCAGAATAATCTAGTGTATCAAAGTTGGCTACTCATAGACATATGTCAGAGCTAGTTCGAAACATATGAGCAATTATGTTAAATCAAGCAATAATGATAACTTATTTTTTTAACCGTATATTGATATATTACCATAGTGTTTAAAAGGTCAGATAAATTTTCATATTAGTTACTAGGGTCCCCTTATAGGTTAAATAATGATAAAAACATAACTATTGTTCAAAAAATGGAAATAAGATAATTTTTAGCATAAAATCCACATAAGTATCCTTACAATCCTATTTACTCAAAGGATTCAAAGGGGGATCAGTAGCTAAAATTTAGTATTTAAGAATTGAATAGAAAAGCAGACAGACCAACCAACTTGGTCTCTTATTATTGAATTCTGAATTCTGAATACCAAGGGAGAGAGAAGCCAAATAATTAGTTTTAACAAAAAGCAAGATAAACAGGAAGGCCAAGGGATCATCCCTCCTCTTCACCCACCCTAGAGGCTCCATCAGTCGGAGAAGCAATCCTAGTTCTTTTAATTTTGTGAGGATTTCCTTCATCCAACCATACCTTAAGCATTTCTTCAGAATTTGAATCATCAAAGCAAATCCTATCTATAACCCCCACATCATCATTATGCCAGTAGGAGTAGAACCAGTTCCCCTCAGTTGGGATCCTTAAATGCATGAAGGTCATTAAGAACTCAAGATTCTGTTTAATGATTGGTTCTCTGGAAACAAATGCATGAAAATATTCAATAATCATAATGGGGATGGATGGGGTAGGCTTTCCATTAATAGATGGAATATCATAGAACCTAGGCATAGTAATGGTACAATCTATTTTTATATTTTGAATAATTTTATCGATGTTACCAAGATATTTCTTTTTGAAAATCTGCATACAAAGTTTTCCAATCTCCTCTTTTCTAGGGTCTACATAAATAGCTGATGCAATGAACATGGTAGGAATCTCCGTATTGACCCTGTATCTATCTGAGTTTGACAGAAATTCTCAGCCTAAAATTCTAAACATGCCTCTAAGGACAATGGATAGGGAGTTCAAAAGGACAGACTTTAGACGCTTGATAGTGATTTCACTGTCGAAGGCTATCTGAGGAATAGTGCAAACTAATTTGATAGGAGTGGTCATGGTACAGCCAGTTTCAGATAGCCAAGGATAAGCTCTCAGAGTCACAAAAGAGGATGATAAATAGCCCTAATCTCTCTTGGAAGGTGAAGAGATTCCTCGACAAACCTAAAGCCAGAATACCAAATGCCATAAGGATGAAACTCAGGAATACCAGGAGCCCAAGGAAATAGAGCATCAAAGTTTGGAGGAGAGATTTGGAAGGGCACCAAGGAAGGTCCAAGCCCCGCCTCTTTGTGAGCCGTAAAAGGATAAATGTCACCCAGAAAGTCAGTCCTGAGTTTGGAAGAAACTACTACATGGTTGACTCAAAAGGATTTAAGGTTTTTCTAAAGCTTCAGAGTAGGTTGAAAAAGTGATGTGAAAGGTCTAGAACTACAAAGGGGTCTTGATAGGAACATAGAAAGAAAATATTTAAATGCTTAAGTCATTAATGATTGCAGCAAGATGTTAACTAGGAGTAGGTAAGGATCAGTTAAATTCATGCAGAGTAGATGTAAAAATGTGTATTTAAAACTTGTAAATCGAGCCTCTGGATAACTTTGGAGAAGAATAAATATATAGTTGCCTTTATAAGAAGTCTATTATGCCATGAAATTTAATGCCTAATTTAGATTATTAGTGTATGACTGATAGTGGATGTCCCTAAGTGTCCTGTCAGTCATAACCCTTTGAATTGATAAATAGATATCAGCCCGACTAAAGGAATCAGAATAACACCCAATTTACAATGGTTTATTTTTATTGAAGTATGATTAAAAGTGCTAAAATACGGGCTAAAAGAAAAAGAAAAAAGGAAATTTAGGAAATTAATTTTATAGGGTCCGAATCTAATTAAATTAAGTTTGAAGTAAGAGTGAAGTGTAAATTACAGAGCCTCATTAGAATAAGCAGGAGATTGAAAGCGGACAGAGCCTATCTATCACTAAAGATAACAATCAAACAACAAATTTTTTATCGTTAGATTATGGATTCAAAGATTTAACAGTATCAGCATAGTTTCCAACATACTTGTAAATGCAAATTATGTGGGCTGGAAATCTAAGTAGATATATATGCATGTAATTTTCTTAAGATCAAAAACCTTTATCATCAGACTTATGATATTCTAGTTGAGTTACATAGCCCCAAACTATAAATGGACTCAATGTGTGTAAGTAAAATGAGCCTATTGTTTTACAGATATGACTTTATCAAACAAGTATTTTTAGCTAACTATCTATATTATTCATTAAAATGATTACAGTACTAATATTGTTCCTAGTTTTTCTATCGAAATAGTAAAGGTCTGTACGTTACCCAAGCTAGATAGACTAGAACTTTGGGCCTTAATGTCTTTCCAGGCCTTTGTACACAAAATATATAAAAGTATAACAAGGACATACTAAGACAATTTCCAGAGATACAAAAAGTTATAAACAGACTAATATTACTGGGAATAAAATGTTAACTCCATTCCATTCGCTAAGCCTTTTGCAGCCAGTCACAACTCCATTCTCCCTCATTCTTCTTGACAATAATGATGACATCATCCTCTTCATTCGCATCTCCCATTTGTTTTGAACATCATTTTACTGATGGTACAATGATACAGAAGTCCTCCATGGCCGTTTTGTTTAGGACTTCAGGGATGATGAAGCCTTCCTCTTTCTAGTACGTTAGCAGCCAAGCCCTATTATTGATGGTGTTAAGCACTTCCTAAAATAAGAAATCCATATTGTGCTTCATTTCAGACCAATGTTTATCAAAACAACACTCATCCTTAATTAGTAGCATGGGTGCATGGTGGCCGCTAGGAATCTCCATCAACTTATCTATCTCCGTCCTCATGATAACCTCCATGAAAGGAACAGTGAGATTGGGGTTAACGCTAAAAACCATTTTTTCCAGTCCTCCCAGAACCTCAGGTACAAAAATGCCTTTAGCCACCCTGATAATATCCTATTTCACAAATCTAGCATAGGAAGCCATAGCTATGAACCCTCCAACGATTGACCCGTTAGTTTGAAATGTGAATTTGTTGTCAAAATGGAAATTCCCTAAGCATTTCTCCATGGCTCACCTTACTACCTCAAGGAGTTGGTTTAAAATCCTATTCCAGTGCTTTGGTTTAATAGACCCTTGAAAGGCCATGGTGCATACATCACCCAACACAAAGGTTAGCAGCCTTGACTCCATATTCTAACAGACTCATTTTCTTAATAGTTAAACTAGTTCTTTTGTGAGGAAAGAGAATGACAATAGGTCTTTAATATAGAGATAGCGATCCAGGTTACTGTACTCTTATCATTAATTACTTACTCTAATTACACTCTCAAGCTTTTCAAAAAATAATTTAATTAAGCTTATACGTTTGAAGGGTTATGTTCCCAATTGATGCTTCTCTTGTATTAATGCCTCTTTAAATCTTTGCTAGTAATAATTATCCGCTAGATATAGTAAAACTTAGCATATTATTTTTAATTGATCATATATTGTGTGTGTATATTTGGGTACCTGATAAGAGAGACACAACACATCAATAAGTCATTGCATTACTTCAAAAGGGTTAGATAAACATGTAAAACCACCTAATATGAACTTATTGCCTTCTAACTAAGAAGAGTGTGATTAGTAACATAATAGCCCTCAGATTATGCTACAATCAGTGACATATACGACCTAGTATGAAGGATTTTAGTTTAAAAACAAGTTAAAATATGAGAAAGCATGCATTCTAACTCTAAGAATGGAAATAAGAACAATGCAAAAGCATGAAATAAGAAGTGAAATATGTGTCTAGGATTAATCTAACAACATAACATTGCATTTAGGATATGAGTTGAAGGCTTATTTGCTCTAAAAAATGGCTTCTATTTATAGAAGAGTGAGAGAAAGAGAGAGAGAGGGGAGACAAGGCCCATTAATGAGTTGAGGGACTCATTAATGGAGGTGTAAGAGCCATTAATGCCTTGAAAATTAATGAGGCATGGAGGAGACATAGGCTTAAGGCATCTTCATTAATGAGGCATTAATGAAAGCCTTAAAGAAGCGAGGGAAGGGTGTAAGAGGGTGGCTTGAGAAGGTGGACTTGAGAAAATCAACCTTGAGAAAGTGGACTTTCTCAAGTGGGTTGAGTTGCTAAGCATTCTTTAATGGAATGTGACAACATTAGGAGGTGGGTTAGGGTAGAATTAGGATTAGGATTAGATTAGCAAGGGTGAATGGGTTGAGAAGGGTTAGAACCCAGGGTAGAAGTGGTTGAGATAGGTTAGGTTGGGGATTAGGAGAATATTAATTAAATGAATTAAACTTATTTAATTCATTAAAAAATATAGGAATTAATTATTTAAACAATTTAATTGCTTTTTAATAATTAGGGGAATATAGCCATTTTAATTAAATTAAATAGGCTAGGGGAATGGGTTATTTGCAAGTGGGTAATTGATTTAGGGATTTATTTAATTCCTTTATAATTAAATACTATAGCCATATTTGAATTTGATTTGATTTGAACTGTATGGCTATAATAGTTAATATAATTTAGTGATAAAAATCACCTAGGACATTAAATTGATTCAAATAATTATGCCAAGCAGTAACAGGGTCGTTTGGACATAATCGAGGGTATGATCACATGTAGGGAAAATAGGGTCCATAGTTGGAACAGACCAAATTCAGGTGGTTACATTTTCCCCTCTTTGAATTGATGTGCGAGCAGCGCATCGATTCAAAGAAAATTTTTGATTTTAACTTTGAAAAGATTGAGAATCCCGTTCTTGGTTGTCGAATGAAATGTTGATGAGATCAGTCTTGTACTTGATCGAACAAAACTAATATAATTGACTTTGAACTTGGTTGTCATCCAAAGGTCAATAAAAGATCCTAAAGAGACCAATTCTGAACTTGGTTGTCATTCAAAAAAAATTTGGTAATACTGATTCTAAGCTTGGTTGTCATCCAAAAACCAGTATAAAGCTGCCAGGAGCTTAATAAGAATCTTTTAAAATGAGGAAATATAAGATATCCAGCTCATGAGAACCAAAGATTTCTATCCAACAGTTCCGACTTTAGTCAAGGAAACTGTTATCCCCCTAGTTTGTTTGATAATGAAGTCATTTTGATGCTGTTTCAAGAAAAAATTTAATTGATGATAGTGTGATCATGCCCCCTCAGGAACGAAATCAAAGGAAAAGAATAAAATCCCACAGTTGAAAGAACGTATCACTTGCAGGAAGTGGTTAGGACAAGAAAAAATGGAGTAGAAGAAGTGGGAAAAGAAGGTGTATTTAAAAATAAACACACAATTACCAAGTTAATTATGTGAAAATGTGAGTGATAAGACTAATAAAATGATGTTAGACCAAGACATATGATAAAATGTGCATTTTTGACCGATGTGTGGAACAAATGAAGCAAATTTTTTATTCTCAGAACGATAGCAAAAATGGCGCTGTGCTGCTGAAAACATCATAGGTACCTTCGATTTGGTTCCTAATTGATCAGAAAGAGAATAGAAAGGAAGTTGTAGTTGTCTGGGAGGAGTTTCAGAACTCCTAAATGTCTCAAAAGACCCATATAAGCCTCCAAAATTACCATTTCACTATTCATTTGCACTTTCAGCCATAGTAATTCAGAGAGCTTTGCAGAGAAGATGGTAGTCCCTATGAGGAAGCACCGTTTTGAGATGAGCTGCCGACATCAGCATCCAGCTGACTACCTATTGCCGGTAAGTGCTCGATAAACTACGCTGTGGATTTTATAATTTTCAAATTCATGCATTTTTGTAGTAGTTATAGCCCTTTTAATTTAGAATCGCAACCTGCGAATCCCGAGACGCATCCAGGTTTTCTCGGATCGCATCCTATTTTTCTGGATTCATGTGTTGCATTTGGTATTTCCTGGATCGTATCCATTTTCTATCATTTTTGCCATGTTTTGAATGGAAATCCATCAGTACGTTGCACCAGGGGTGCTTAGGATCGTATCCTGCATTTAGAATCGCATCCCGTATGTCGGGGATCGCATCTGATAAACGCAATCGCATCCTGTATTTCCAGGATCGCATCTGGTAGAAAAATTAGAATGTTAATGTGTTTGATCTGTTTATGTCCTGTGAACTTGAAATGACTTAGTTGATTAGGAATCTGCCCCTGTAATGTAGATAGGATACTGATGTATAGCCATTTTTGTCAAAAATAGGCCCAGTTTGAGGTAGTCGCATTTTGTGGCACTTACCTTGCGCGTGTACTTGCATTGTCAGGATGTTTATCGGATGATAAGAAGATGAATGTGATCTGATGCAGATTATGTTCCTTAATAGGTTTACCTAAGATCAGGGTAAACTGTGGGTTGCTGAGTACTCTTGCCGAGGGATGGCATTCAGAGAAAAACACCTTCCATTTACCTACTGGAGAGATCACTGTGACCCTGGCAGACGTCTGGAGGATATTGCGCGTGCTGATGGTCAGACATGAGGTACATTTTGATTCGATGGTGGCTGTGGCAATCGGTGCTGCACGGAGATACTTCCAAGATGACACCATAGACTGGAGATATCTGTCTTGGGATTACATGGTTGATCATTACGATCATTTATCTATTTATTTAGCAGGTCTAGTAGGTGGCATCTTGATGCCTGATAGGGGCCAACACAGATTTATGGTTGGCTGGGTAGACATGATAGAGCAGATGGTCACCCACCATCGGCGATTTTATTGGGGTAGCTATATCCTAGCTCACATGTACCAAGAGCTACATGAGATTGTATACCACCATACCTGTAGTATGACTGTGGGTATCCTTATTCTTTAGATCTGGGCCTGGGAGCACATCCCTGTTACACGACCAATTGTAGATAGGCAGAGGGCACCTGAGTAGCCCTATGTATATATGTATGCAGGCCTTTTGTAGCAGCCCCATCTGGGCAAGATTGAATACTGGTGCCGATTATTTAACGATATGACAGAGGTCATTTGGAAACCATATCTAGATTGTGAGGTGTGGACCTCTGATGCTCGGTAGGTACCTTACTTGTACCAGAGCCGATATCTTATTGGTCAGGCCAGATATGTTATAGAGTGGTTCATTATTACCAGAGTATTGAGGCAGTATGGTCAGAGATAGGGCAGTACATAGGACATCGCCGTATACTCCCGGACTAGGGATGAGACACCATTATGGGGTGCATAGTTGACATATGAGACATCACACCAGGAGGTCTGAGATATGGTAGCAGTAGATTGGGATCTCTGTCCCGATGTAGCTGATGCAAGTGTGTCAGATGGTTACACTGCTGAGAGGCTTCAGTACCCCTTTCCACGGTTCACTATTCCAGAGGAGATTATTCCTCATATAGAGGAGCATTTAGATTATGATCTTGATGACCGAACAGTCAGGGGTAGAGGAGGTGCACAAAGAGACAGGGCTCCTGATAGGCATGGAAGCCAGGATGGTGGTAGGGACGGTGGCATAGATGGCAGGCGTCCTCCTCCTGATGATGGCCATGATGGAGATGACAGGGGTGGTGGTGGAGAGGTCATCGATATAGGTGGTGCTAGTGGTAGTGGAGAGGGTCAGCATACCTGATTCAGATTTGTAGCTCCTTAGCGAGATCCTGGTCTGCTCCTTACTAGGGACCAGCAGAGACAGAGACAATAGGGATATGATAGGCCACAGGAGAGGGGACTGGAGCAGGATATAGGTCGAGATGGAGATCCATTGTCTCGATGTGAGCAGGAGAGAGAGAAGCTTCTAGCTAGGATCACAGCCTTAGAGGACAGAGTCACTACTGCCGATGCATTACTGGTGGATAGGGATATATAGCTTGAGTGGCTGAGGGCAGAGAGAGATGCACAGGCCCAGACAACAATCCATCAGGGACAGGGGGCTACATATTATTACGCCTTGTATCATGCAGTAGTTCCAGAGGGTCAGAGAGCCCCTTAATTCTCTCGAGTGGCTCAGCAGTCAGAGGGGGCCATGCCTCCTCTAGTAGCTCATTTTGCACCACCTCCTCCTCCTCCTCCTAATTAGGGAGAGGGGGCGAGACAGACTTGATTTGTGTATTATTTTGTATGACATGTATATTTTGAGATTATATTTGTATATCTAGATCTTGTTGAGATCCCCTCTTTTGTATATCTGGATCCTTCTGAGATTCATTTTTGTAGATGATATTCATACATGTATATCTGATTCATTTTGGCGCACTGATACATTGATATTCTTTATGCTCACTAATACACTAATACTCTTTATATTTGATATGTACCATGTTATGATGATATATATCAGATGTAGCTTCTTGATTTTGACATGTTTCATGAGTTCCTTCACTTTCATAGATGTGATAAATGTATCTTTTGTACATGTGATGATATCTTGGTTTGATGAGTTAGTTTTTAGATGATAACATTGTTTTATGATTGGATGTGATGAGTTATTATTGATATAAATATGTTTTTAAATGATATTTATGTAAAAATGTAAATGTATGTTTCTTTTGATTTTTTTTGGTTATGAAAAAAAATAGATGTATGGATGCACTTTAGGATGAAAAAGTAAAAATGCAATACATGAATGCTTTATTTTTGTATTTTTCTGTTTCTTCTTTTCAATGAATGCAAAATGTGTGCTATGGATGTGCAACAATATTTGATATCAGTAATATGGATGATGTAATTAACTTGTTGTTTTAGAAGAAGATAGAAACCATTTTTGAGCACCAAATTCCTTATGTTGTTATTTCTTTTATAAATGCACCATGCAATTTCTCAATGCAATTATATGCAGACTCTTAGGACTTGTCACTGATTAGCAAATATTGCAACATTTTATCATCATTGGGCACTTTTCAGAATGGATACCACCTGATGGTACAACCATCACTAATACCCACTGATATTATGAAAGTATGAATACTATGTTTTATTGAAATGTCGAAAATAGACTTAGGCATCAAGGCATATAAGTCAGGATAACAAAATAGTCACCTTCCTTTTAATATACCAGATTCTAATTAAGGCAAGATATTGGACCCGCAATGACCTTGAGAATTTATATCCTTGGGTATATTATGATTCGTATACCTTAGTGAGAATCTGGATCAGAAAATAGACAAGGAAATTGTTTCAACCTCACTATAGTTTACACATAACGAAGATCAAGATATATGCGGCTATCCACCCATAGTGGCAGCTCTTACCATAAACATCCAAGTTAGGTGAAATTTATAGGATCATTTGAAACAATCACCATACACAGAAAATCAAGAAAACATTATGCCCCCTATCCTTGTGACTCTTTGTCTTTGCACAGACGTCATTGAGCAACTAAGAAGACATAATAATTTATCAATTGAGAATCAATCAAATAAAATTTACAATTACCTAGATGCCCCTAGTTGAAAACATCATCAGGACATAAAAGAATCATAATCAAACCATTATTAAACTGTGTGTTTAAGTAGTACTTGTTCATTCACATGTCAAACACTATAGAGATTCATTAATCAGAAATTTGTAATACAAGCAATATGGTGTTCCGTGTCTTTGCATTGGTAGGATAAGTTGTTCATGTTTGTTATCCAATATAGCTTTGTAGGAACTCCATTAATGTAAATGTCATGTCTGGATATGTGATGCTTGAAAAGACACCCTTATTTTGAAAAGTGACATCATTTTGCATGTATCAAGAAACATTGTGTTCGTGAGGAAAACCATCCTAGAGAAACCTAGCAACTGAAACTAACTATGCCAGCAAAGATTCCCCCAGTTCATAATGACTTATTGCTAAGACGTAAAGATAGACAAATCCCAAGCGAGGATAAGATAGTCATTTAGGAAGATGAAGTTAGCGTATGAGCATAGGCAAAATTATGAAGGCCTAGTATCAGTAGTGTATTTGATAGATGGAGCGCAGAACAAAAGTGACACCTGATTGCCAGGTTTTCACCACTTGACAAGATTCTTTTTCTGTCTTTTTTTGCTACCAAGATGCCTATTTTACCAGGTGCTCATCAAGGTAGTTTTCTCTTTTTCAAATTTTTTGCTATTTTTTCTTTTTTGAATGTTTTTTGTTAGTATCAAGGCGCCTATTTACTAGGTTTTCATCAAGGATACCCTTTTTGAAGGACCTTTTCCACTATTTTTGGATTTCTTCAGGATCAATTTTCTAAATTTTTTTGGTGTTTTGCAAGAACTTTTTGCTGTACAGGCTCTGCTAGCTGAACATTAAGCGTAGAACTACTTCAAATGTAGAGTGTTGATAGGATCTGGAAGAACATCTCCCTCAAGTGTAACTAACTGATAAGCTCCAGTCCCAAAGGTAGCAGTGATAACATAAGGTCCTAGCCAGTTAGGTTCAAACTTTCCTTTCTGCTCCCTGTTAGGCTGGTTCTTAGGATTCTCTTTAAGGACGAGATCTCCTACTTCAAATTTGTGTGGTTTGACCTTTTTGTTGTAACCTTTGGACATACGCGCTTGATATAATTTGAGATGATTGAACGCTTGTTGTCTGTGCTCGTCTAGTAGGTCTAAAGAATTCACCCTATCAATGCGGTACTACTCATCCGTAACAAGACCTTGTAAAGATATCCGTAAAGATGGAATTTCAACCTCAATAGGTAATACTTCCTCAGCGCCATAGACTAGAGCAAATGACGTGGCTCTAGTAGGTGTTTAGATGCTTGTTTTGTAGGCCCATAGTGCTAGATTTAGTTGTAGATGCCAGTCTCTGCCAGACTTGCTTACAGTTCTGTGTAGAATCTTGAGAATATTTTTGTTTGATGCCTCAGCCTGTTTGTTACCTTGAGGATAATAGATTTAGGAGCAATGTTGAGTAATACAGAACTATTCACAAAGTTCATCAATGTCTTGATTTCTAAATTGGCCCCCATTGTCTGTTACAATTGAAGAGGGTATCCCATATCTACAAATAATGTAGTTTAGAATGAACATAGCCACCTGTTTGCCAGTGGCACGAATTTGACCCAATTTGTGAAATACTCAGTGGCCGTGATGATAAAATTGTGTCCACTTGAAGAGTTGGGATATATTTGTCCAACCAAGTCAAAGGCCCATTGCTGAAATGGCCAATGCGTTATGAAAGGTATAAGTTCTCTGGCAGGAGCATGGATAAGGTTTCCATGTGTCTGGAATTTAAGACACACTTTTGAAAATTGAATAGCATCTTTCTCCATGGTAGACCAATAATAGCCTACTCTGAGCAGTTTCTTGGCTAATGAAAAGTCATTCAAGTGTGATCCACATACGCCTCTGTGGACATAATGCTAGATCGGACTCTTCGAGTTCTAAACACTGAAGAAGTGTACCATCGAGACCGTGTTGATATAGGTTGTTAGTTATGAGGATGTAACATGATGCTATCCTAATCAGGGATCTTTTCTCATTTCTGGATAGATTGGCGGGAATGGTTTGGTCAGAAAGGTAAATAATGATATTGGCATACTGAGATCAGTCTGGGATATTCAAGGTACATATTACCTGGTATTCAGGGTTAGCAAAGGCAAGATATGATATTTCCTCCACCAAGAAGTCATAGCACAATTGATGCTCCTCCAGTTGTAACATGGATGCCAAGGTAGCCATAGCATCTGTAGCTTTGTTCTCTGATCTTGGTATATGTTGGAAGGTGACAAAGACAAAGTACTTCTTCAGATCATCAACTAGTTTCTTGTAGGGCATCAACTTTTCATCTTTTGTTTGATACTCCCCATTGACTTGATTGATAATTAGTTGGGAGTCACCATACACATGTAACTCAATGATCTTCCATTCCATAGCTAGCTTGAGGCCATTGACCAATGCTTCATATTCTGAGATATTATTGGTGCATGGAGACATCAATTTGTAAGATTTGGGAATCTTGTATCCTTGTGGAGTTATGAAGAGGACCCCTACTCCAGACCCTTGTTGAGTGAATGAACCATCAAAGTACATTTGCCATGGATGTTCAGTGAGATGCATGATTATTTCATCAAGGAATTTGATTAGTAGAGTTTTATCATCCTGGAGTGGTGAATTAGCCAATTGATCTGCAAGTACCTATCCTTTGATAGCTCTCTGTTCCACATACTCAATGTCAAACTCACTTAGAATCAGGTCCCATTTTGCCAAATGTCCTATTAATACTGCTCTGCTCAAAAGATACTTTAGAGGATCGATCTTAGCAATGAGCTTTACTATATGAGAGAGCATGTAGTGTCTCAATTTTTTTGATGTGAAGATGATTTCTAAGCATGCTTTTTCAATAATGCTATAATTGAGCCCATAAGTGACTAGTGTTCTACTAATGTAGTAGATAGCTCATTCTTTCTTTGTTTCATCTTCTTGCGCCAGTAATACTTTGAGGGATGTAGTTGTAGCTGAAATGTATAGGAGTAAGGGTTTTCCATGAATAGGTGCCATAAGGATAGGTGGAGCAGCTAGGTACCCTTTCAATTCTTTGAAGTTTGCTTCATAGTGTTCATCCCATTTGAAGGTAACCCCTTTATGTAGTAGATTAGTGAAGGGTTGTGCCCTATCTGCAAGTTGGGACATGAATCTCCTAATGGACTAAAGTCTCCCTTGTAGTGTCCTCATTTGGCTGATGTTACATGGAGGAGCCATCTCTAGAATAGCCTTTACCTTTGCAGGGTCTACCTCGATCCCCTTCGCGGATACTATGAATCCTAGGAGCTTCCCTGAGTGGACCCCAAAGGCACATTTCTTCGGGTTGAGCCTGAGTTGGAACTATTCCATTCAATCCAATATCTTTCTTAGGTTAGCAATGTGAGTACCTCTCTCCTTGGATTTAGCCAATGTGTCATCGACATAGTCCTCCATGTTCTTGTGCATCATGTCATGGAATATTGTTGTCATAGCTCTTTGATATATTGCCCCGACATTCTTTAACCAGAAAGGCATGAAATTCTAGCAAAAGGTGCCCCATGCACATGTGAATGCAATTTTCTCTTGATCCTCAGGGGTGATCTCAATTTGATTATAGCCCAAAAATCCATCCATTAATGAATACATCTAAAAGCCTACTGTAAGATCTATGATCATGTCAATGTTTGGTAGAGGGAAGTCATCTTTCGGACATGCTTTGTTTAGGTCTCTGAAGTCTGTACAGATCCTGATAGATTTATCAGATTTAGAAATAGGGACCACATTGGAGATCCACCCTGCATAGGCAATGACTCAAATAAATCCAGCTTTCAACAATTTTTCTAGTTCTGCTTTCACCAATAATGCAACATGAGGATGCATTTTTTTAAGTTTTTGTTTCATGGGCTTGATCCCAAGAGCTATAGATAAGTGGTGCATGATGAGATTAGGATCTAGCCCAGACATATCAATGTAAGACCATACAAAGTTGATCTTCTTCTCCTTCAAGAACTCTGTGAACTGTACCTTCTCTTCTTCTGATAAAGATTGTGCCAGATGAACTATTTGAGGATTTTCAACGGTGCCCAAGTTTACTGGTTGCGTTGGTTCAATCAATACCGAAGATCTTTCAAGAAAGTGTTCAGGGAGAATATCAAGAGTCTCATCCTTTGGCACCTTGGAGAAGTTTTCACCATTGGATATGTCTTTTTTCTATACTATTTTGGGATCTGATACTGCCACATAGTGGTTTTCACCATCAGTCCGCCTTTTCTTTTTATTTTTTTGTTTGAGTCTAAGAAACTTGATATCCTCTTGTGACATGTTTTCGCTCCTTGCATTGGTGGAAGAAGGGAAAGGTTCACAAGCATTGAGATAACAAGCTAGGGTGTGGTCATCAGAAAAGTCAAGGATACAAGTAGGATCTGTTTTAGGCCAGTCAATTAGGTCTGGATGTACCAATGTTAGTGAGTTAGATTCTGGGAAGGACAACATTGTGTTAGCATCAAGACCATTAACTGACATGACATGGTCTGTTAAGTTAATTTCTTTGATATTTAGATCAATAAGAGTGAGATCATTGTAAAAAGGGTCGTTGTTAGTCATATGTGGACCAAACTCTAGTGATTCGTCAGTAGAATTCTCATCATCATCTCTCCATAAAAGGAGGATTCTTGCTTGTGGCCTATGAAATTCTTCTAGACTTATGTATTCACCAGTGTCTCCATCAATGATCGGGGGAATGAAATCTTCTTCCACTTTAGGAGGATTAGTATCATTGAGAGGAGTGTCAGATCATTTACTAAGAGCTGAAGGAGCTGCAAACATGTGAATTGTATCTATTCCAATATCTTTAGAGGCAATAGATAGCCGATCCCATTCATAGTCACAAGAGTCTGTGACATCATCATCAGATCTGTTTAAATATTCAGCAATGGTTATCTGATGTACTCGATTAGCTACTTGTAGATCAAAGTGGGGTAGATCAAGGATATGTGAAATTGTGACCAATTGCCCCCAATTAGGATGTAGATTCTATGGCCGGGGCATCTCTTGAGTGATTGTTGCTATGGTGTCTCCTACCTCTTGAATGGGAGGTCGTGCTAGCAAGGGAGTATGAAGATCTTGCGGTACCTCAAAGTTCGGTACATAGCGTTCTCCTTGATATTCAGGATTCTCTATACCAATATGTAATAATCTTTCATAAGGCCATGGTTCTAGTATTATCTCATCTATTTTATCGCTCCCTGTCTTAGAAGGTGGACTCTTTTTGGAAGCAGGTTTATCTTTTTTAGCATTAAAACCCAGTCCTGTTTTATCTCTGGTGTTGTGGAACTCCATGGGTATAGGTTCAACAATCCCTCGTCCTGTGTCATTTAGAGGTCCCTTTCCTTTGTAACCCATTTGTGTGAGGAAACCATATCCATTTCCATACTGTTATGGGGATATATTTACATGTTTGATCTTAGATTCCACTGGTTCTCCCTTGTAAAGCCAAGCCAAGACTACTTGTTCTTCTGTGTTATCTGAAGAAGATGTGGATGCCTTTATAATGCCAGTTTCCTTGTGTACTTCTGGCTCTTTGGATGCCGCAGGCGTGAATGTCGATGAAGGTTTTCCATAGGATCTTGGTGACACCAGAAGGTCTGTCAGTGAGGGAGTCAGGTCTGGCTTATACTCTCTCATACCTGTTTCTTCAAGTTTCAAGGTTTTTCTAAAACTCTTCATAACCATGTCCTTGGTAGTTTCGAGAGCAACTGCATCCATAGCTTCTTTGTTGTGTGGGATCATACTACCAGCTTTGATATTGTTGCAAGTGTAGTTAGCATCAATAGGAATTGTCACTTCCACCCCATTATGTGGGAATTTTATGCATTGATGGTAAGTAGATGGTACAACTTGCATTTCATGAATCCATGGTCTCCCTAGTAGGATATTGTAGGCCAAAGGTAGATCTAGCACCTGACATATGACGTTCCTCTCAATCGATCCGACCCTGATAGGTAGAACAATAAGACCTTTGGAGGACGTTTCTTCCTCATCATAAGCTTTGATGGTTATCTTATTTCTAGAGTCAATTGTTTGTTATGAGAGACCTAGTTTCCTGATTAGATCCAGTGTACAAATATTCAATCCTGTGCCTCCATCTATCAATACACGTCTAACATGATATTTATGAATAAGGACTTCGATATGGAGGGGTTGATTGTGTGGATGGGTCAATGAATTGTCATCTTCTTCAGAAAAGGATAGGTAATGTGGCATTGAGATGTGGTTGACCATCACTTGAAACTTGTCTATATCAATATCTTTTGGAACATTAGTAGCATGTAGAGCCTGTTCTAGGATTTCCCTATGTACCATGGATATCTTGAGCAAATCAAAAATGGAAATTTTGGCAGAGGTTCGTTGCAATTGGTCTACCAAGTCATATTTTTCTCTGGGGATAGTGATCATGTGTCTTGATACTTGTTTAGGAATAGTGCCAATAGGATCCTTGGATGTAGATGTTAGTTTTGGAGGTCCTTTAATGGTAGCCTGTGCTTGGCTCTGCATTAAAACATTTGAGTGGGATGAGACACCTTTAATTATGACCACATTGACGTATTCAGTTTTAATGTCAAGCATGTTAATCACATTGTCATTTTTGGAATAGGTGTAGTTTACCTCATTACCCTTCCCTTTAGACGTCTCTCCTTGATTGTAATTAGGAAAGGGTTTATTGAATGCTGTATGATCCTCATTAGTAGTGTGTCCATCTACTTTGATCTTACATCCTTTGATGAGGTCTTGGATGACATGCTTAAGCTTGAGACAATTATTAGTCTTGTGTCCCTTGTTTTTGTGAAAGACACAGTAAGAGTTATCATCCCACCATCTGGGTTTGACCATTGGTTCCCATGGTTTAGAATCGGGAATTGTAAGAACTTTGTTATCCACCAATGTTTTCAAAACAGTCTCAAGAGTCTCCCCCAAAGGAGTGAATGTTCTTTGGGGTTTTGAAGTCCATGTTCATTCTTTGTTGTTATCATTGTTTTCTTTGGGGACGGGAGATGTTACCTTAGCATCTTTGCTTGCTTGCATTCCATTGGTTAGATTGAATGCCTCAGGTTTAGGATTAATGTTAGAGGCGTCAACCACTCCATCATTAACAACAATCTTGTTTTGCTTCCACCATTTAGGCTTGAAGTTGGAGTTATTGGTCTTGCTTTTGTTTTGAAGGGTGATCTCTCCTGTTTTGACCATGACTTCCTCAATACGGAGGGCATTTTTAATCATTCTATCAAAGCTAGGAGAGTCTTGCATTTGTAGAGCATAGCTCAATTCTGGCACTAGATTATTAACGAAGATTTCCATCTTCTCTGTTTCGGGAATGACCCATGAATATTGTGCAAAAATCTTCCTCCATCTTTGTAGGAAGCGTGTGAATGATTCTCCAGTTCATTGTTTGGTGTTACATAGGTCCATCATAGTTACATCATGTTGGATGTTGTAGGAGTAATGTTGAATGAACCATTGGATCAACTCCTCAAATGTCTTGACCTTAGGGTTTAGTTTCGAGAACCACTCCATGGCATTACCTCCTAGACTTCCTGGAAATAGTCGCATGAGGTAAGTGGGTTCGTGCATGTACTCGATGCTTAGAGCACATAATTCCCTTACATGATCATGGGGGTATGTCTCTCCTATGTACTTGTCATACTTTGACCTTGCCACATTGGGAGGAAAGGGGACCATAGTGATACTCTTGTCAAAAGGAAATAGACAAATGGCATCCAAAGAGTATTTTGTTTTGGGTTTCTCTTTCTCTTGTTTGAGATTTGTGAGCTTCATTTGCATCAGATTGAGTTGTTTGGTGAGAATACATATTGGGTTTGGTACCTCCTTTTCTTTGAGATCTTCTACATTATAATCCTTGGGTAATTTGACACTTGTGGATGCTAGATGGAGGAAGTATTTTTCTTTATCGTCACCAATTATCCGTTCCAATAGCTTGTGGATCCATTTACTTTGTTTGAGTTTTTCGTATTCATCTTTAGGGATCTCCTCTTCACTGTCTGATCTAAACGGATTATGTTCAAACTTGGGTCTTTCTTCCTCTTCTGTGCCTTTAGATTTTTTGTGTTTGCCATCATTATAACCCTCAAAAGCCTTACTCCATTCATTAGTGTTTCTATCCATTTGAGGGGAATCTAGATCAAGAAGGGAATTGTGAGATGTTTCTCCTTGAAAGTGTGGTGTTTTAGGAGGCAATTTTGATCCTTTAGTTGTGTATTGGTTGCGTCTTATGTTAATCATGATGTTTTTTTCTCAATTTTGTTAACGTTTCCCAATAGTGCAAGTAAGGATTTTAGATCGTTCAAGTGGGCGTGTCTAGGTAAAAGTAACTATTTTTTGTTGGTGGATGTAAATGATTCCAGTGTTAGAGGGTTAGAATGCCCTGATAGTGAGCTGGGAACCAAGTTGTTGATGGAAAACATGTAGACCACACGTATTGAACCGATCGAGAAAGACTGACTAAGCATGCAAGGTGGACATTTTGAAAGTGTTTTGAAAATACAATAGGGAGAACAGAAGAGATAATAGGAACCAGCTAAAGAGAAAAAATGGTATCCTAATTAGCTGAGACTTCCTAAGAAAAACTCTTAGAAGCACCCACTGCCCTGAATGCGAGCTCCCAGATGCGAGCCTCTGATGGTAGCAGATGCGATCCTAGAATCTGGATGTGACTGCTTGCTGACCAAATTCGATCCAAAATACCAAATGCAATCCTAAACACTAAATGCGACTTGGGAAATACAGGATGTGATCTTATGATGTTTTTGTCAGTTTTGGTCAGTTTCTGAAAAGTTCTTTTTCGAAGTGCGTGAAGTTGCTTGTTTCCAGATTATGTTAAGAGGTTTCGTAAGGTGTGAAAAACACTTATACTTTAGGGTTTGAAATTTGTTGATTGTTTTGAGGAGCTTATATTTTTAATGATCTTTTGAACATGTCAAACAGTTTTTCTTTTGTTAGGAGGGTGAAACAAATAATCATTCTTTTCCTATTCTCTAGGTGGAGGATGAAAATCTTTGTTCGTTGACTTAGGTACACACTCAAATGCTAATCAGAATACAACCATTACCAAGCACACAATGACTCCAGTCATGATACCGTATTAGCTAGCTCCAAACGCAAGTGAGGGCATAATATGATGAGTGTCTTGGGGAAATTACTTTTTGCCTTGCACAAAGATTATCACCCTTTCGGGGATGAATCGGGAATTCTTTCAGTTGAAGTTGTTGTAGATTATTGGGCAATCCGTTTGAAACTGTCCCCCATAGAATTGCACAAGGCAAAATTCAGGCGTATAGCCCTATGAGTACCTGAATATATGTAGTCTCGCAAGAAAGATTCAAGCGGCTCCGCTCTACATATACCCAGATATGTTCAAGGAATAATGTCAAAATTCCAAGAACAAAACCAGCTCTGTCTTTTGAGGCTTTGGCCTACGAGGAAGCAACTATTTATAGTGAGGTGGAAGGGTTGGCATAAAACCTCTCTTCACTTGGGTCATTCCCAGGAGATTTTTTCCTCAATCGGTAGGCCCTCTACTATTCAAGTATATGTAACCAGGATTGGCGAGCTTTGGATGTCTCGATTTATGATTCTTCTTTTGAAGAAGAGCATACTCTCCTAATCTAAACTGTTTTCTCCCAAAACACGTAAAACAAAGTTCATTCCTTCAAGCTATGTTCAGATTGATTTATTTTATTCCTATTTAATAAAAATAGGATGCTTGAAAAGGAAAGTTGCGTTGTTCAATTAGCCACAAAATTTAGTGAGTTTCTTGTTCAATTACTAATCCAAAAAGAATTAAATGATTGAACTTGTTCTTTGATCCCACATATTTAGTGCTTTGTGTTGTTCATTTACTATTTCCAAATTGAATTAGATGATGTGTTTTTTTGTTCATTTACTCCAAATTCCGTTCAATCCATAAACTGATGTATGAGTTTCTGATTTTCCTTAAAAGGAAAAGAGCATAATCCTCTAGTCAGTTTAGTGATAAATTGGAATATGTGCTTTTGAAAGCAAGTAAATAGAGGTCAAGATGGGGGGTTGGAAACCTGTAAAACTGAGTTAGTATGCATTTATTTCAACTCCCACAAAAACCTCTGAAAAAACAACCTACAAACACTTGTTAAGCTGTAAGAGACCAAAAGCACAACTTGTCGAAATGTTAGGATTAGGCAAATGAAATGCACAAACTTTCTAACCAGATGTGAGCCTAAAATTCTACTGAATGCAATGTAGTATATAGTATGTGAGCTTCCTTACCAAATGCAATCCCTTGCTTACCAGATGCGAGCCTAAACCAAAAATGACTCGGGAAATCCTGGATCCGAGCCTTGTTTTCCGCGGTGCAAGGGTGTATCCTAGATGCGATCCTGAATAGTGAAAAATGATCCTATCATAGAATACTGAGCATGAAAATTAGCAAAAAAGTGTTATAAAATGAGGCCAAGTCAAAAATCAAGCCCCTCGGTGGGTGCCAGAAATGTGTGTGTATATTTGGGTACCTGATAAGAGAGACACAACACATCAATAAGTCATTGCATTAGTTCAAAAGGGTTAGATAAACATGTAAAACCACCTAATATTGACTTATTGCCTTCTAACTAAGAAAAGTGTGATTAGTAACATAATAGCCCTCAGATTATGCTACAATAAGTGACATATACGACCTAGTATGAAGGATGTTAGTTTAAAAACAAGCTAAAAGATGAGAAAGCATGCATTCTAGCTCTAAGAATGGAAATAAGAACAATGCAAAAGCATGAAATAAGAAGTGAAATATGTGTCTAGGATTAATCTAACAACATAACATTGCATTTAGGATATGAGTTGAAGGCTTATTTGCTCTCAAAAATGGCTTCTATTTATAGAAGAATGAGAGAGAGAGAGGGGAGACAAGGCCCATTAATGAGTTGAGGGACTCATTAATGGAGGTGTAAGAGCCATTAATGCCTTAAGCATTAATGAGGCATGGAGGAGACATAGGCTTAAGGCATCTTCATTAATGAGGCATTAATGAAAGCCTTAAAGAAGCAAGGGAAGGCTGTAAGAGGGTGGCTTGAGAAGGTGGACTTGAGAAAGTCAAGCTTGAGAAAGTGGACTTTCTCAAGTGGGTTGAGTTGCTAAGCATTCCTTAATGGAATGTGACAACATTAAGAGGTGGGTTAGGGTAGAATTAGGATTAGGATTAGATTAGCAAGGGTGAATGGGTTGAGAAGGGTTAGAACCCAGGGTAGAAGTGGTTGAGATAGGTTAGGTTGGGGTTTAGGAGAATATTAATTAAATAAATTAAAATTATTTAATTCATTAAAAAATATAGGAATTAATTATTTAAACAATTTAATTGCTTTTTAATAATTAGGGGACTATAGCCATTTTAATTAAATTAAATAGGCAAGGGGAATGGGTTATTTGCAAGTGGGTAATTGATTTAGGGATTTATTTAATTCCTTTATAATTAAATACTATAGCCATGTTTGAATTTGATTTGATTTAATTGGTTTGAATTGATTTGAATTGTATGGCTATACTAGTTAATTTAATTTAGTGATAAAAATACCTAGGACATTAAATTGATTTGAAGAATTATGCCAAGCAGTACAGGGTTGTTTGGACATAATCGAGGGTATGATCACACGTAGGGCAAATAGGGTCCATAGTTGGAACAGACCAAATTCAGGTGGTTACATATATCATAGTTTATTCTTATTGGTTTAGGGAAAAGTACCTCTTAGGATGGGACTAAAAGGACTGGGAAGAAATTACCAAGCTTAGATAAATTTGGGAAGGATTCACAAACCCAGATAAAATATTAGTCGAGTAACCAAGTTATGATTACAATGACAACTCTAGTTTGGAGAATCACATAATCATCAATAGGATGAGTAAAGCCTTCAAGCTATCGGACAAGGCTTAAAGAGATAAAAAGTGGACAGCTCATCTAAACCTTGGAACCCTATTTCTGAATGATTGATCCTAATAATTTGGATTACCTAAGTAGAGGATAAATAATGAAGAAGAAGCTACGTCATTATGGTGTAAACTTATCATTATATATTAATGATAATCTAAAGCCCCTGCAACATGCTTAACCTTACTTCAATCTCAGGTAGGGTTAAGGATTAATTTTGGCTATATTTAAACTAAGAGTTTAATGATTGAGGCTAAATACTTTTACACTGAACTAGGTATATAAGTACATAAAGGATTAAGATTTTTCCTTTTTGTATCTCTTAGTATATATAAGTTTTTATGTCATTCTTAAAATTGTTATCTTATGATGATAATCTCTAGTAAATTAAGCAGAGACCAGAGTTTATCTTGTCATTGTATAATCTTAGTATCCTAATTACTTACTCCTATTAGTAAAAAATGCTAAGTCCCTAAATGTAGGCTGAGTGGATCCATTTGCTTCTAAAAGGCCCACTAGTCCTATCCACACTACTACAGTGTCATACCAAAAATAGTCAAAGAAAATAGAAAATAGTTCCCATTTGAAATTCTTTGGGGTGCATACACATATGGAATCCCAACCTTGATAATTAAAAATCTACAATAAATAAATAAATGGTTAATACTTTTATTAGAGAGGTAGTATAGCTTGTAAGGGAAATGCATAAATATACAAAGGGATCTGTCATTATAGTTGGAAGTGTGTGTGAAATAAATGTGTCCCTACATACATACAAATAGATAGACATAGATACATAAATACAAATATACATACATATATCCAAACTCTCATTTATATATACATACATATATGCATACTTACATATATATAGATATTCATTTGTACATATAATCCTACATTCCTACCTGAAAGCACACTTTATACATATCTACCTTCTATATTATGGACAGAACAAGTAGAACACTTAGTTATAAATTAATTTTATACAAGATAACTATTGTCGCTCAGCTCGTATGTAATAAGCCTAGAATCCATTTCTACGGAGAGATTTTCTTCCTTGGGAAATTATCCTAACCAACAATTAATAATGCCAAATTGGCCACCTCTTGTAATTAATATAGGGCCCCAATAAGTTTACCCTAAAGTAACCTTTTCCTTTGGCTTAATTTAATGGATGCTTTATTGTAGTAGTACATACATATGGACATACTGCTTTCTTACTGCATTAGTATCAACTCGTGCTAGATTCATCGATCAAAATTATGTGGTGGGGTGGATCCCGAAAGTATTAATTAGATCTTTATTGTAATGCCAACCTAATTATTGCGGGTGTAGTGGCTAAATTCCAGTGTATGAAATTTGTCATGACTATGGGGTATGTGCACCAAGATGGGGGACCAAAAAGGTGCCACATACCTTTTTGGCCCCCATCCGTGCTTATGGCGCACGCCCTATAGGGCGTACTCTCTATAGGGCACACGCCCTATGGTTTGGGCAATTCAAACCATAGGGCGCGCGCCCTATAGGGCGTGCACCCTAATTTCTTTTATAAAAAGCTTGGGCAGCCACTTTGTGGCTCATTTTTCTTCTCTTAAGCCACATTTTTCTATTTTTCTCTTCATAACAGTGCATACGCGATTCATTGTGAGGCTTGCTCCATCAAAGTGAAGCAAAAATGGCTCCACGACGTCAACAAGGTCGAACCGGAAGAAGAGGTAAGTGATTCTACAACCATGAATGCTATTTGTTTTGAAA
>MU225308.1:5627-25007 GCA_018584345.1 Thuja plicata
TATATATATATATATATATATATATATATCTTGTACGAATGAACCCAAAACAAATCGAACCCAGCCCAAAAAAATGTCGAACGAATGTCAAACCCGCATACGAACCGGAATCCAAACCGGCAACTTAGATTTAATCCAATGACACAATTATGACATAACAGGGATGGCTCTTCCCTTGCCTTTCTCCCTCAAGACAGTATAATTTTACACATTACCTTTTAAATTAGAAAATTTAAAGGGTACACAAAAATCTTGGTAAGGTACCAAACATACAATAAATATTAGATATTGTTGACCTCATAAGATTGGACAAAATGTCTATTATACAAGAAAGTGCCACAAAATTTCATATCATCTTCATTTGGACACAATTTACAGTTTTACACAAGATTTTTTTAAAAATCTATATAAATAAACTTCAATTATAGATCATATCTTAGTAATTGATGAAAACATTAGTAACCTCACCACCACATCCCCAAATCAGACTAATTAAAAACTATAAACATCAAAAATTGAATTTCTAATCTAGACAAAAATTCTATAGATACAAATTTAATCCAATGACATGACTATGACAAAACAAAACAAAGATGGCTATTCCCTCATTTTTCTCCCATTCCCAACAAACAAATGTGGAACTATATAAATTACAAACAAAATTGTAAAATTTTATACATTACTTTTTAAATTCGTAAGTTTAATAGCTACAAAGAAATCTTGATAAGGTACCCAAGATACACTCAATGCCAAACATTGTTGACCTCATAGAATTGGACAAGATGTCTATTTTAGACTAAAAGGCCAAGAAATTTCATATCATCTTCGTTTGAATACAATTTATAGTTTTACACGGGATAAATAAAGCTGTACAAAAATAAGCTTTATTCAAAGATTTTTATTTTCATTTAAATACTTCATTCAAAGATCTTAATGCACGGCCAAATCAAATAGGAATAATTTTCGAGTCGTTGATACGGATTGTGCCCAGCTGAATTATCACGCAGGTTTACAGGTCAAAAAGTGGGTGATGACTTAGACAACCATACATTGCATAGAATGTGGTGATTATGTCATCACAAAGTCAACTGTGTAAATTTATTCCGCTTGAAAGCAAGAAAATTTGACTTGACTGCGAATTGCATTGTAATTTGCAGATATTAAGGGCCCGTTTGGACACAGGGATATCCGCTGATATATCGGAATATCGAATTTCGAATACGGTCTCCATTGTTTGTGTGCGACATCGAAGGATGGAATTGGAATTTCGGAATTCCAATTTTGTCCAAAAAATGAGCATACCATCTTCCACTTGAAAAGGTGGAATTAGAATTTGACCTCTAATTCCACCTTTCAAATGCCAATTATTTGTACTGTCGGGTCCGGTTTCGGCCGTTTATAAATTTTGACGTCCGAAAATTTATGAGCAGCCTCCCTCGTCTGTTTTGTTTTTGTGTCCTTCGGAAGCGCAGGGGTTTTGTCGAGGGAGCAATTAACAGAACTGGCAATTGGACCCGAAGCCAGCAGCCAGCGGTTCCTGTGGGTGGTGCGCGGGTACAAATCTGGGGATTCCTCGTCTCTGGAAACTGACATTTCCGAAACCCCCAACTGCCTCCATGCTAAAGGCACCTCCAAAGTCATCGAGAATTCTATCGGGGCAAGGCTCCCTCACATGATCGGGCATTGCCATTGGGATTGCTCTATTTTCGGTTTATATGCTTCTACGATGATTAACGCCCGATTTGGGTTTTGTCGTGATGCTGTGAGAGCATGGGTGTTTTTCTCATGGAAAGTAGAGCAGGTGAAGCACTCACTCTGCTCGCACTCCACAAATCATCTTCTGGGTGAACCAAACATGTCATGTCATATTCCATAAATCATTTTGAAGATTTGTATCTTCTAGAATTGCAGCATCTTCCAGAATTGACTATATCTGGCATTTGGTATTCCTGCGTCCAAACGGACCCTAAGAGTAACATCATGGATATTAAAGCGTTGCCGTGTAATTTTCTAAATGCTGTAATGATCGAGATTCATGCTATTGAATGTTTCCGTGTGGATTCGTGCCGTGGATTGCGGAGCCATTGAAGTAGAATACAGTGCGGATTAGGGTGAATACGTTGAATCGATCAAAATAGATATTCCCAGCACATCTCAAGGTCTTGTCGACATGACTTGAATATTAGAGAGATTTTATGAGATTGTCTAATACGGTAGACTGGTCCTTATGTAAGTGTTTCAAATGTTCACATATTCTACTTTAGAGGAGTTCAAAAATTTATGATTTTAAGATTAAAATGGTATTTTTTAGATGAATAAAAATAGAAAATTACCCAATCTGTCACAATTAGAGTGTAAACTAATCAGCTCTTTTTTATCTAGTTTGCAAATATGTCTAATCTTCTAAGACCAAATAGGACTCATGCACAAACACACACCATCACATACTCTCACAATCAAGATTAAAATGGTAATTTTTTAGATGAATAAAAATAGAAAATTACCCAATCTGCCACAATTACGAGTGTAAACTAATCAGCTCTCTTTNTATATATATATATATATAAGCATTGACATCTCCTAATTTACATGTTAAAGTCTTAAATTGATAGATCTACATAGGTCAAAACAAATAGCAGCCAAGCATATATCCTTTATCTAAGCATATACATTAATTATAAGGACATCAGCTAAAAAAAAAATGTTTTGACAGAGCTACTCCTTAGATGGCTAATCAGATAAGAATGCTTCATTGTTTTCAAATTCAAATGTGCTCTCACAACCCCCCTAGCATTAAAGTTATGTTACTAATCAAGCGCCAAATTGGAATTTAGTACTTAAATGGTTTCCAATCAAGTTTATTTGGTTAGCCTTTATTCAGATCAAACTTTGGAGGAAAGAATGTTTCTCTAAAATCAATGCCTAAAATTTTAGATACTAGTATGCCTATTCGTCTATTTTTATCCTTTCCTGCATTAAAAGGCTAACCAATTCAATATGATTAGATAGGGTTTCTGCAGTTTTTGTTTTTCTGATATGTGCAAGAACAACAAAATTGATAAAGAGTACCAATGACTTGTGCCTTTTCGGATGCTATCTTTCGAGATCATGCCAAAGGGAAGGGGCAATCATGAAACTACCAAAATTAGAATCTAGAATTTTTGTAAATGAAGGTATGCCTTCATTATTTCTTGTAAATGAGGGAATGCCCTCATATTTGCTTCTGTGTACCTTTATGATCTGGACCTTGGTCCCGGGCTAGACTGGAGGTTTTTTTTCTCCATTCTTTCCTACCAGTGCCCGCAATGAATGGAGATTTTTGTATCTGTTTTAAAAATTAATAAAATATAATGCCTCGGCCTTTTACCGATAAAAAAAAAAAAGTAGAAAATTACTTTATTAAAGATAGGAAAGCAATATGTTGGGATAAGGTGAAGTAGGAGAAGCTAGTTAATTAATTAGAGAGAATTTAAAATACAATATTAATCAAGTCTGTCATTTTAATGGTGTGTGATGATGTAGGAGTATTTGATGTGGATCAAAGATATTTTTTGTCGAATTTTCCTACACTTTAAGAGTCTATGAGCAATCTCTATTTTATGGTTCCATAGACAAATGCTAAGAAGCAATGTTGGCATATGGTATTGTTTATCCTCACCTTTCTTTTGAAGGGATTTTGTTATGGAGGAAAGAAGTTTTTCATGTTTTGTAGCAATTTTCTCAGCTTTTATAGAAGCACCCATGAAGTGATATGAATATTTTAATTGTGTTTAGGATCTGGTTAACTTGTTCTCATTTCGACTATGAAGGGATTGTAGTATACTATGCCAAATTATGGAATAGTGTTTACATTTTGATCTAAATGGTTGTCTTTTCATTACTGAGAAGCTTGAGTTAATAGTAGAATGATTTGGCGTATCACCTTGTTTTAGTTTCATTTCTAGTATTCTTCTCTTTCCATCTCCCTTTGTTCATGGAGAGTCGGTTCCTCAATCCCGGAGATTGTTTGAAGGGTAGCAAATTTGTCCCACATCATTCTAACTTTCCATAAGGCATGTTACCTTTATGGGTTGCAAAATTCAGGATCAACACATTTAATGATAACGTATCATTCCATCTCTACTACATGCTTACTACAGAATATGCAAGTTCTTGTTTCCCACACTTCCTTGGGCATCTTCCATCCATTGGTCTCACATCTAAGATGATGTGATCTCGTCCTCAATTGTGCAACTAAAAACTTTTCTCTTCCACTAATAATTGCCCCTAAAAATGGCTTTTCACCATATTCACAAGTTAAACTCCTCAATATAGTATACTTTTTTTTCGTCGAATGTATTTAGTCCACATTGGAGCCCTAAATTTTTCTATCACAATTTTTTCATTTCGTCATTGTTTTTAGGACATTTATTCCTACAGACAAGACCCTCCTCCATAGCTATTTTGGGTCAACATTGGTTATCCATGTTTTCAACCTTATTTAAATAATTTAGTAGTTCGACTATCACTAACACCACCAATAGAAAGGTACCTGCTTCAACCAAAAAAACTTCAGATGAAATTATGGTTCAACTTAGAGTTTGCTTGTAATTAGATGCTTCTAGATTCTTTCTAGCTATCTCCAACTTCAATTTGACATGCTACCTACTCATACATCATACACAGAGGACAATCCGTGTGACCAATAAACCAAAAAAAGTTTTTTTAGTTTTCTAATCCCAAAGTTTAGCATTTTGACACCTATTTTAGTGTAGGTATGAGGCTTTCCATCCTCCTATCCTTTTTTCCTTACAAGTCTCCCAACTAAGCTTATAGTGGAAGTTAATCCCAAGATATTTGTATTCTCATTATTTCCAACGAGTTGTTAAGCACAAATATTTTTATTCTCACTATTTCCAATGAGATGCCTTCAAAAAAGGTAATTTATTTGTCTTTTCTCTTTAAAGAGAAAATTATTATTTTAGTTTTTGTAATGTTCACTTACATCCGACCTCCTGACAAAAGTGTTCTAAGGCCTTTAAATGATCTCTTAACCCGTCAGTTGTTTATTAAATTGGGATAAGATCATCAACATATAAAACTAGTGTGACCACATAGCCTGCCAGTTCGACACCTTCATCTATTTTTCTTAACCAACCTTCCAACTTATCGATATATAAACCAAACAAAGTGGGGGAGAGAGGACAACCTTGTTTAACGCCAATGTCACTACCAAAATAAATTTCATTCCTTCACTTGTTAATATTTTAGCTCTAACCTAAAAAAGTATATGCACTGCACTTCTAAACACATCTGGGATGCCCAATTTTTCAATTTTGTTTCATAATTTGTCTTTATACACCATGTCAAAGACTTTATTTGAGTCTACAAAAAAACAATATGTTAGAATAATTCAGAGGGGGGTGAATCAGTGGCCTCAAAAATATTCCAATAAATCAACCCAAAAACTTAGTACCACAATATTAAGCCTCTATTTATCTTCAGTCCTACAAGATGAATGCCTTGAAATAATCTTAACAAATAACTACTTCTCGGAGTTCACTGTTAAACCTTATTCTTGATGTTTACCGAATAGCAGTCTATCATTTACCAAAATACAGTAAATAACTTAGTGTTTACCGATCAATCCTGTTTTAGTAATGTGTAAAGCAAAACATGAAAGCAATGACTCATAAACACATTTTGACACATGGACTTTTAACGTGGAAACCGTGTTAAGGGAAAAAACACTTGGGACCGGTAACCCAAAATTTTCACTCTTCTGAAGTGAGCTCGGTGAAGAGCCAACCTTGTTAAAGTTTACAAACACGCTGTTAGGTGTGACCTTGTTAGAGGATTTAAATAGAATAGTTTGTCACTTGATATCTGGCATCTCTATGCTATCTTTATGACCAAACCTTGTGTAGTTAGTCACTTGATATCTGGCATCTCTATGCTATCTTCATGACCAAACCTTTTGATACTCCTTAGGATGTATCTCAATATATAAAGGATTGTTAATTCTTGCTCAGTTAGGAGACGTTATGATCCAATGGTTAAATTGAAACAGTAAATGATCTGTTCACATATACAACTAAGACTTGCAGATTTTCATTTCAAATGTAAGCTCATAATATCTTTTTGATCAATGTTTCTTTTAAATACCTTGCTCCACTTCTTTCTTCTCGATGATGTTGTACTTCTCCGTTGCTCGGTGTCCGCGGAATTAGCTCTGTTCTTTAGCTTGATTGATCAGGTCTGAATGAAGTCTTTCTTCATCAGTTTCTTTTCAGCATCCTCTTCTCTATTCACTCCCCTAATTCATAAAGAATTAGTTTGTCTCTTTATAGACATGATTTAACCGTTTCTAAGTCCTTGACTTTCTTGTTCTTGGCGTGATCCACAATTCTAGCATTTCTTACTTTAAAGCATTACTTCAATTTTATCTCGTAGATATCTTATTGACAACTGGAATAAAACTGCTTTTAAAACTTTAGCTTATCGCTGGCTTTAAACATGTCGATGAAAACAATATTTAACAACCAGTTAACTCCTTTAGCTCTTGCCAGCTAAGTCTTTTGTCGTTTCTGAATTTCATTTTTTCGGTGTTTAACTCCATGTTGGCTCGGCCATAACTTCAGTTGTCCTCGGGCATCTCTGTCCGTCGGGGTTGTCTATCCATCGGGTAACACTGTATTTCTATCCGTCGGTAATGCTTGTAGTTCTGCTCGTCGGTAATGCTTTCTTGGGTTGCTTGCTCGGGTATCACTGTGACTTTTCTTTCAGGGTTCTTTGTCCGCCAGTGTGCACTGTCTGTCAGTGTTTATTGTCACTTTGTAAATACTGAACTTTTATGCATTACTGATAGCATAACTTTTATCTCTCTGGTTCTTTGAAGTCTTTGACATTATGTATACAACCAATTAGATTATATCAAGTTTACATCAATGACGATACAATCCATTAACTGATTTAATGTCTTGCATTAACTTTCTGCATTTCGGTGATCATCAGCTTAACATCTTCAAACATTCAATCAGTTATGGTTCTTCAATGTCTCCCTTTGGCATTGATCGCAACACACTACATACTACTAATACATTATGAAATATATCAATTGTAGTTCATCAAACTACCAATTTTATTGTTCTATAATCAATACAAATGTTTGGCTCTCGGTAAGCTCATATAGCTTAGATTTGTTTCTTGCAGAGTATTTTCTTCAATCTTCAATCCCTTCACTGGATAAATGTATCATCTTCTGATTCTAGTTCTCCCTTTGTTACTTCTATTTATGATCTGTGCTCTCCCTTTGATTGTTCCTCTCCTTGATCATCTCTTTTTCCTTTGACAACAATATGTTTCATAGAATACTAATTTTCCTTAGAATGTATTCTCTCCCTTAAAGTCTTCTCTCCATCACAAGTTACATCATTTACATCTCTCCCATCTGGATATCTCTTCTTTTGGATATTGATGGATATTTCATATGTAATCTCTCCCTTTGGATCATCTCTCTCCCTTAGAATCTCTCTCCCTTTGACAACAATGCTAAAGTCATTCCTCTTTTCTCTTTATTTAATATATTCCTTGAATTTCCCTTCCATCAGCAACATAGCTCTGAATTAGACAATAAATACTTATGGTTTTCGGTGTAGATAAGTACCTTGATGTGTACAGAGGCATCTTTGCAATCCATTTCTTTACTTGCATCAACACGAATGATCTTCTAATTTGTGTATAGGATGATGCAATCCTCTAGTCAGCTTAGTGACCAATGGACAAGGGTTGGACCCCTAGTCTCTTTCTCAGGTACTCAAATGTATCTTTAGGCAATGGCTTGGTGAATATGTCTGCTAATTGTAACTTGGATTGAACATATTCCAGTATCACTTATTTTGCTTGCACTTGTTCTCTTAAGTAATGATACTTGATAGCAATATGCTTAGTCTTAGCATGCATGACTGGATTCTTTGATATATTTATTGCACTGGTATTATCACAATAGATAATCACTGGCTCAAGAATTTTTATATTCATACCTTCCAATAATTGTTTGATCCATGCAATATTTGAGCAGTTTGCAGCAGCAACCACATATTGTGCTTATGCAGTAGATTATGAGATGCATCCTTGCTTCTTACTGATCCATGTGACAAGTTTGTCACCAATGAAGAATGCACCTCTAGTTGTGCTCTTTGTGTCATCTAAGTTTCTAGCTCAATCAACATCTGTATAGACTTGAAGCTCCAATTTGCCCTTTTTGTTATACTAGAGACTATAGTCCTCGATATTCTTGAGATATCTCAAAATTCTCTTGACAGCAGTCGTGTGATTCTTTGGGATTAGCAGAGAATATTGCAACTATTCCAACTGCATGTGCAATATCTGGTTTAGTATGAACAACATACATTAGTTTGCCAATATCTGGTTTAGGGTCTGATTTACCTCATTTGACTTATCTTCCTTTGTCAACTTACATCTGATTTCCATAGGTGTTCCAACTGGCTTGGAATCTTCCATCTTGAATATCTTTAGCACTTCCTTGATGTATTTGGATTGAGTGATATATATGCCTGCATCTTGTTGAAGAATCTGTAGACCAAGAAAGAATTCGATCTCCTCAAACATAGACATTTCAAACTTTCTTATTCTCATTCCAACCTTCTTGTCTCCTATGATTTGGTTCTATGGATGGTGTCTTATGACATACTTGGCAAGTATTCATTCACCTCTTTGTTCATCATGTTGATCATCATCTTGACCTTCATTCTGATCTCCATCGCTCGGTACATCATCTTGAGTAATTTCCTGATTTTCGGTATTTGCAGCCTGATGTTCAGGTGCAATGTTCTGTTGCTTGGGAGTGATAAATTGTTACTCGAGCAGAGTGTTAGGTTCTTCATTGTAGACAAACCTATTGTAGTCTTCTGGTTCTTTTATGCTTTCCTCATCATTTTTCTCTACATATTCATCTATTCTGACATTTGCACTTTCAATTATCTTGTTAGAGGACTTGTTAAGACATTTATAAGCCTTGCTTTTAGTGGAACACCCTAGAAAGATTCCTACTTCACTTTTGGAGTCAAGCTTTCCATTTCTATTATCTTTCAAAATATAACATTGAATTTCAAAAATTCTAAAGTAACTTACATTGGGTGTGTAACCATACCATAGATCATAGGGTGTCTTCTTGGTGTCTTTCTTCAATTGTACTCTATTCAATGTGTAGACAGCAGTACTGACAGCTTCCCTCCAGAATCTTTGAGTGATGTTTTTTTCTCAATCATCAGTGTTCTTGCACAATCAACAATGGATTTGTTCCCTCTTTCAACAATCTCATTTTGTTGTGGCGTTCTTGGTGCAGAAACCTGTCTTTTAATTCCATGCTGATTGTAAAAGTTAGTGAATTCATCTAAAATAAATTCCCCTCCTCTATGTGATCTTAAGCATTTTAATTCCTTCCCACTTTGTTTTTCTACCATAGCTTTATACCATTTAAACATCTTGAATGCTTCTGATTTTTCGTTTAAGAACATAATTGTCATCATTCTAGAATAATCATCTACAAAGAGAATGAAATACCTATCACCGTAGTAACTCTTTGTCCCCATGGGTCCACATAGATCAGTATGGACTAATTCTAGAATTGCATTAGATGTATGGGCTTTGCTCTTGAAACTAGACTTTGTCATTTTACCTTTTTGATAATTCTTACACATGATATGTTCGAATTTTGACATGCTTGGTAAGCCTCTTACTTTCTTTTTATTGCTTATCTTTATCATGTGAAAATTCACATGACATAATCTTTTATGCCATAACCATGTCTTCTTTTCTAGCCATTAAACAAATGGTGTCAATGTCATCAAGATAGAACAAGTTACCTTTTTTTTGTTCACCATTTTCGATCAACCTTCCTGATTCATTGAAGATTTTTGCCTTCTTATTCTCAAATGCTACTTGGTGACCTGTGTTATTCAGCTATGAAACACTCAATAGATTATAATTAAGTCCTTTTACCCAGTATGCATTTTCACATTTGATCATGTTATTCAACATTATGATTCATTTACCTTCAACTGGACAAGGTGTGTCATTACCCATTCTTACTGATCAACCATTATAATACTAAAAAATTTCAAACTTTTGTTTATCACCGGTCATGTGGTGAGTGCATTCACTATCTATAATCCAGACATCATTTTTACTAACCTTAGATATGAGTGCAGTCTCAACATACATTTCCTCTTCGTCTGAATCATCTTTCATGGCTACAAATACCATCTCAATATCTTCCTCAGATTCAGTGTTAATGTCTCCTGCTCTGTTCTCAGCCAGGTAACAAGCTTTCTTCCCTTTGTCCTTGTAGTCTTGAATATCTCTTTTGTCAGATTGTCGATTGCTTCAGTAATCTTTGTTATCACCTCTATCAAACTTCTTTTCATATGTTCTGTCATTACTTCTGTCATCTTTTCTTATGTTAGGACTTCTAGCAGCAAAGTGTCCAATCTTTTTACAATTAAAACATACAAGTGATAATTTACCTTTGTATCTACCTTTGCCTCTCTGCAATCTTCTTGCCATTAGTGCTTCAATCTCATAAAGTCCCTAGTCATCACTATCACTTTCACTATCATTCCTCAGTGTGTTTATGACTTGACTTACTTATTTTCAAAGAAGATTTGAATGCAGACTCTATAGATGGTAAGACATTGTTATCAAAGTTATTCATCTCAAATGAAATCAATCTACCAATTAGACTATCTAGAGTAACATTATTGTTTGCAACTACTCTCATTTCTTGTATAGCAGATACTCTAATAGCATATACATGTAGTAAGGTTCTTAGGATTTTACTTACCATTGTCTCTTCTTCAAGTACACCTCCAACTCCTCGGATAGCATTGACTACTTCTTTGATTCCACAACTATACTGAGTGATATTTTCTCCTTTCATCCTTAGGTCATCAAACCTACCTCTTAGGCTTTCTGTCTTAGCTCTTAGTACATTAGCATCTCCTCCATGTAGCAGCTTCAATTTGTCCCACATTTGCTTTGCAAAGGTGCAGGTTTTGACATCTTCAAATTTAGCGTCGGAGAGTGAGGAACCAAGCTCTATCATCATGCAATTGTGCTCATGCTTTTCTCTCAATTGATCAAGTGTGTGAGGTCCTGTAGGCAACACATATTCAGTATCCAAGTATTGAGTAACATCATTTCCAATACTTGATAGGTGGAGTCTTATCCTGCTTTGCCATGATGCAAAGTTGTCTTTGTTCAACTTGGGCACATCTTGTTTGCTCATCTTGTGATCTTTTGCTTAGGTCTTGAAACCTTCCTTCTAAGCACACAAGCTCTGATACCAATTGTTAGAATAACTAAGGGGGTAAATCAGTGGCCTCAAAAATATTCCAATAAATCAACCCAAAAACTTCGTACCACAATATTAAGCCTCTAGTTATCTTCAGTCCTACAAGATGAATGCCTTGAAATAATCTTAACAAATAACTATTGTTCGGAGTTCACTGTTAAACCTTATTCTTGATGTTTACCGAATAGCAGTCTATCATTTACCGAAATATAGTAAATATCTTAGTGTTTACCGATCAATCATGTTTTAGTAATGTGTAAAGTAAAACATGAAAGCAATGACTCATAAACACATTTGACACATGGATTTTTAACGTGGAAACCTTGTTAAGGGAAAAACCACTTGGGACCGGTAACCCAAAATTTTCACTATTCTGAAATGAGCTCGGTGAAGAGCCAACCCTGTTAAAGGTTACAAACACACTGTTAGGTGTGACCTTGTTAGAGGATTTAAAAAGAATAGTTTGTCACTTGATATTTGGCATCTCTATGCTATCTTTATGACCAAACCCTGTGTAGTTTGTCACTTGATATCTGGCATCTCTATGCTATCTTCATGACCAAACCTTTTGATACTCCTTAGGATGTATCTCAATATATAAAGGATTGTTAAGTCTTGCTCGGTTAAGAGACTTTCTGGTCCAATGGTTAAATTGAAACAATAAATGATTTGTTCACATATACAACTAAGACTTGCATATTTTTAGATCTATTGTAAGCTCATAATACCTTTCTAATCAATGTTTCTTTTCAATACCTTTGCTCCACTTCTTTCTACTCGGTGATGTTGTGCTTCTCTGTTGCTCGGTGTCCGCAAAATTAGCTTTGTTCTTCAGTTTGATTGATCAGGTCTGAATGAAGTCTTTCTTCATCAGTTTCTTTTTAGCATCTTCTTTTCTATTCACTCCCCTAACTCATAATGAATTAGTTTGTCTCTTTATAGACATGATTTAACCGTTTCTAAGTCTTTGACTTTCTTGTTCTTGGTGTGATCCGCAATTCTAGTCTTTCTTGCTTTAAAGCATTACTTCAGTTTTATCTTGTAGATATCTCCTTGACAACTGGAATAAAACTGCTTTTAAAACTTTAGCTTATCTCTGGCTTTAAACTTGTCGATGAAAACAATGTTTAACAACCAGTTAACTCTTTCTTTAGCTCTTGCCAGCTAAGTCTTTTTTCGTTTCTGAACTTCATTTTTTCGGTGTTTAACTCCTTTTGGCTCGGTCATGACTTCAATTGTCCTCGGGCATCTCTGTCCGTCAGGGTTGTCCGTTCGTTGGGTAACACTGTGTTTCTGTCCGTCGGTAATGCTTATAGTTCTGCTCGTCGGTAATGCTTGCCTGGGTATCACTGTGACTTTTCTTTTGGGGTTCTTTGTCCGTCAGTGTGCACTGTCTATCAGTGTCTATTGTCAATTTGTGAATACTGAACTTTTATGCATTTCTAATAGCATAACTTTTATCTCTCTAGTTATTTGAAGTCTTTGACATTATGTATACAAGCAATCAGATTGTATCAAGTTGACATCAATGACAATACAATCCATTAATTGATTTAATGTCTTGCATTAACTTTCTGCATTTCGGTGATCATCAACTTAACATCTTCAAACATTCAATGAGTTATGGTTCTTCACAATAAGCATCTTCCCTTTGATTCTCATTTTTTTTCTATCAAATGTTTAAGGGTGATGCACTGATCAATGGTAGAATGTCTAGGCCTCAAACCCATTTGTGTGTTTGCTCTTTTTCCTTCTCTTTTTGCCCAATTGTTGATTCTACAATCTATCATGCTCCCAAAAGTGTTCCAAGAAGGGGTTCACCATAATAGTGTAGTAGTTAGATATGTCCACTTTTCAAGAGAGGAGTGACCATATTAAACATTCATTCCACCATAAAGTCATCTTGAACAGTGTTCCACAATAATTCAAGACACGGGGATGAGTTTCAAGGACAGGGGACCAAGGGCCTAAGTTTAGGGACAACAAGGGGCGGCAATAAGGTGGCGTTGATATACATATATTAGTTGAAAAATTAGTCATAAAATAATGTATAAGAATCACATTTCAAATGAAACATTGGCAAATTACTATTAGTAAAATAACAAAATTGCAAATACAGTAATATTAAACAGTAAAATTTTAAATACTTGAATACTTAATCAAATTTGACATATGAAAATGTCAAATTCGAGATTTTTATTATAAAAATTTTCATAATGCAGTGAAGGGAAAGGGAGGTCTCGTAACATCCCCTAAGGAAAAATCATCATCACTAGAACTACTAAACTCCTCATTGTCAAGCTCTACCAAACTAACACCAACCAACCCTACATCTAAAGTTGTAGCATCCTCGTCAATTTGTCCTGGCTCCTTTAGCTCTACATCCCATCCTATTGATGGATTCTCTTTGTATGTGTGTCTTGCAGTCAACGAGATACAAATCACTATGTACAACCACAAGCTTCTTAGCTCTCTCAAATGTAAGTTCGTTCCTCTTAAGAGAGTAGATGAAGCTATAGGTAGACTAGTTCCTCTTAGTAGTTGAAGAACTAGAAACCTGACATAATAATTGTATGGTTAGAGTGATGATCTTGCATTCCAATCCATCGTAGTTTCACCACAAAATTGGGTCATCTTGTGCCATAGTTTCCATATCCATCGTAGTCGACTCTAAATACACCTTAAGTGGAAGAAAATTCCACTCAGTGCAAATCTGAGTAGCATCAAAAAAATCATATATCTTCTCAATGCACCTAAAGAACCATGCCTTCACCTCAACATCCTATATCAATGTATCTTTACGAAGCCAAGTATTGTACCACTTAGGATTCAATGCATAGGTAGCCACATGCAAGAAAGTGTTCATCTTATCACATCTTTGTTGAATGATTGGTTGAATGTGCTCAGTGTAGAAATCTAATATGGGGTCCTCTCACATGGAAGCCTTCATCTAGTCAAGCATAGAATCAATGCACTCATACACCTCTCCAAGGCTAGGTGCATCCCCATCTTGATGCAAGGAGGGTGTGGGTGAACAAGGGCCCAAGGCACTCCCAGCTATCCAAACCAACTTGCAGAACAACACGGAAGCAACAATGCGGAAAGGGAGAGAAGAAGCAGCAAAACTTATATTAATTCGTCAAACTTATTACATGTTGGGTTGTAAGGCCTTCCCAGTTTCGGCCATATACATTCAAATATTCAAAGGATAATCTTGATACATGCGAGGTCACAAACTTGCAATCTGAATCTGCTAATCCTATATCTTCTATCTCAAAACTCCTACCTAATCCAAGAACAGAAAACCAAATATATACAAGAGTCCACCAAAGAGGTCGGCACTCAGATCTTAAAGATCCAACATAGGAAACAGCAAAGACCCGGATTTAGGTCCACATACATCCCAATGAGAGATCCCACATTAATTACGCTACGGAAATTAAGTGCAAAAGCCAGCCAAAACAAGATAAACAACTCGGTAAGAGGCCGACCGAGCAACAGGAACAACTTGGTGAAGACCAACCAAGCAACAACAACTCGGTAAGAAGGTAACCGAGCAACAGAAACAACTCGGTGAAAGAAACCACCGAGCAGCCGACATTCACCTAGACCCGTCGGTAAAGCAAGACCGAACAAGTAACGAGGGACAACAGTTACCGAGCACTTTACCAAGCAGCCTCCACCAATGTACTAAACTAAAACCAACATATTTTTGGTTGATCGGGATTGCCAAAGAACCCAAGATGCTCCTGCATCACATCCCCATATCTAATGACCTGGAAAACTGGAGAAATGATGGAGACTATATTTGGCATCAGTCCAAAACACAATCCTCTTTCCTATATCCTTCACCCTCCTCCCCTACTCTATCATAGACTTGACCCACCGATTCCAATCCGTTGTCATAACCATGAGTTGCATCGATTCTTGTAATTCAAACATTCTCTCCAAGAGAATGAAATAGGATTCATATCTGGTCTCAACGAGTTTTGAGAAATCCATAGAGAAGCTCTTGAAGAGTGCATATGAAATGTGGTGGTTGAATATAAACATCTACAAATCTCTATCATCACTAACCATTGTTCTAATTCACTCAATTTTCCCTATGTACTTGAGTGCATTGTTCACAGCATGCACACAACATGGAGTCCACCAAATATGTCTATAAGTTACCTCAATAAGTATGTCAGTGGCTTTGCACACATGTTACATCTGTCACTACTTGGACCACATTTTGTGGCCCAACCTCCTTGATAGCCTCTTTGAGGCCTTGTAACTTAAAATCAACATCTATGCGATGTCATGTACAATCAACTTCCTTAAGAAAATATGAACCCTATGTACATTTAATAATGATAATGATGAGTAGAAGATGGCTAATGTTCATCCACCCATCCATAACTATGATGCATCTGGTCTTCACCCAACATTCCTTCATCTTCTCCGTCAATACCTTGACCTTGTAATAGTTCTTTTCCAATTGTGGTTCTCAATGTGGTCTCACTTGGTGACACATGTGATGATCCTCCCCTTGGTGCCATCAACATCATCTCCTTATAATAAGGCGATCAAGCTACAAGAAAAGGTATGTCATTGATTAAGAACTTGTCAATAGCATTATCCATCTCATCCTTCAGCTACACATTAAACTAATCAGCTATGGCGTTACTTTGCAACTTCCATTTTCCCCTACCCTCTCCTACATGGTCAATGATACTGGAAGAACCTAGCCTCACTCCTCTTGTCCCCAAAGTATGACCAAAATTTTGTGGCTAGCTTTGTTGAATGTGTCCTACTAGACAAAGTAATTGACATAGGTGTAGTTGAAGTGTCATCCAAAATACCCGAAAGCTTGTTTATCTTAACTTTTTATTTGAGGTTCTTCCCTTCATGCAGAAAAGAACATCTTCCCACACCTTTTCCTAGAATAAAAACATGTGCATTAACTCTAGTAATGCTCTCGTACCATTCTACACCATAAATATTGTATTTCCACTTCCTTATGCCACAACTTGACCCTGTCTTGCCTAGTAGTAATATTTTTATTGCAAAATGTTTGAGAGGATATTTATGATCAAGTGCACTCTTAGCATACTCTTCCAACAATGCAGACGAGCATTCTATACTAGTTTTTGCACTTGCCACATAACTAGTTTGGGCTACAAGATCAGCCCCATGGTCACCGCCCTCAGCCTTAGTTTCATATTTAAATTCAATTTCACTATGAGTATGAACCTCTACCTTATCCTCACTCATGTCATGAGAGCTCATTGTGACACTATAATAAACAATATAAATTCTACAATTGCCTACTTTCAACTTAGTTTAATGAAAATAAAAATAAATAAATCATTTGATGTTGAAAAGTGATGATAAAATAAAAAATGAAGAATGAACATTAAAATGAATAGATGAGCATGAGGAACATTGAAATGAATACACCCAGCTTCTGCACCGTATGCAACATATGATCTGGTAAAATGCATATATTTAATGCAACTATGGTTGTAACTAGAAGCTTGATGCCAGAAACTAGATAGATAGATAGAGAGAAGTTTTCGGCTTTGCTATGGCGGCTAGGGTTCCTGGCTCTCTGACTCCTGCTCCTGGCTCTTCGGCTCCCTCGGCTCTGGCCCTTCAGCTCCTTCGATGGCGACATGGACTCCTGGCTCTTCTGCTCCCTCACCGGAGACCAGGGTTCCTGGCTCTTTGGCTCCTCTAGCCCTTGGCTCCTCGGCTCCTTCTACGGCGGCTCGGGGTCCTGGTGCTTCGCCCTCTTCGGCGGCAACTCGGACTCCTGGCTCTTCGGCTCCCTCGCCGAAGGCTAGGGTTCCTGGCTCTTCGGCTCCTCCGGCCCCTGGCTCCTCGGCGGCTTAGGGTCCTTATGCTTCGAATCTGAGGGGGAATAAGGATTATGTTCCTTTTCTGGTTTCTAACCCTATCATTATCCCTCTGGAGGATGAGGTTGTGAAGGATATGGATCCTCTGATTTCTCGGTCCATGGCCTTATCTACAGGTTCAAGGGCTTCTGGCCGAGTCTTCCTGACCTTCACTCTTGGATTTCTCAACATTGGGAACCTAGTATTTCTGGTACTATTCACATTTTTCCCATGGCTCGGGGTTTTTTCATAGCAAAGTTTGAAAATGTTGCTAATAGGAAAATAATTTTCTGTGATCATTTTTTTAGTTGGGATGCTCGGTTTATGCTTATGGTAAAGCCTTGGCATCCTGACTTTGATCCCTCTTCTGAGACTTTCTCCAAGGTTCCTATTTGGGTCCGACTTCCCTACCTCCCCCTACATCTTTGGGTGGATTCCCTGTTAGAGGCAGTGGGTGAGGCTCTTGGGGATTTTCTGATGGTTGATGAGGACTCTTCTGATATTCTTCATTCAACTTATGCCCGGATTTTGGTGGACCTGGACATTTTTAAGGGTCTTCCAGAAAATATTATGTTACAGCATTCTAAAGGTGCCTGGATCCAATCCTTGGATTATGAAGGGCTCCCCTTCAGGTGCAGGAGATGTTTCAAAACTAGTCATTTGGCTGATCAGTGTAACTTGGAGAAGATTAAAAAAAATCCGCTTCTTGGTGGAAGGGGGCTTCTTCTCAACATTACACTGTTGGGAAGGCTTCATCTGTCCAAAGCTTTTCTCAGGTGGTTTCTTCTGCTCTGGAGGTTACTGAGGCAAATGAGCCTCTTGTGTCTGGTGAGGTCTCTTCCCCGGGTGAGGCCTCTCCTCTGTCTACTTCTGTTGCCTCTGTCCCTGCGATGACTCTTTGTACTGAGACTTGTGTTCAGGTCTCTGATGGAGGTGAGGTTGTTGCTTCTCTTGTTGGCAACGCTCTGTTGTTTTCTTCTGGCCTGGTGGATACGGGCTCTCTTGTTGTACTTGTCCCATTGGCTATACCTGGCCCTTCTGTGGTACCTTCTCCTAGCTCTCTAAATCTGGGAGTTTCGATTCCAGATTTGCTGGGTTTGGCCAACGTGGTGGATGTTGGGTGGACTTCCATGAAAAGGAAAAAAATCTAAAAATTCACCCACGTTTTTTATAGCCCTTTGATCTCAAAAGGGGAAGAAATGACCCTTCTTGTGGCTTCGGGTGTTGGTTGCTGGTTCTTTGTTGGTTGTTCCTCTTACGGGATGCATCTGGGCTGCTAGACTTCCATGTCTTATTTTTTAATGCAGTGTTGATGGGTGTCTTGTTCTCTTTTTCTATTGCCCTAGTTGTGGCATGTTTCTGTCTTTGTTCCCATTGTTTTTTATGTAAGGACTTATTGCTATATCTTAAGCTTTGTATCGGGTTTCAGGCACCCTTTAAAACCTGTTTTACTTAATCAAAAACATTGAAATGAATACATGAACATACAAAACATTGAAAGGCATTCATGAATATGTTCATAGATTCATTTCAATTTTCATTCTTCATTTTGCATTTTGACATCAAGATTCAACATCAAATGATTCAAATCAAATTTTGGAAATGAAGCTTACAAGACAGAACCGTAAAAAAAATAAAAATAAAAATAAAAATAGAGAAAACGGTTACATAAACCAACTTTGTGCTTAATAAATCCATCCAAGTTGGTGTAGAAATAACTTCTGTCTTTTACTTGCTCCTTGTCACCCCTCTTCAACTTGCAAAAGCTCAGACCCTCTCTTTCACTCCACTCACTCTTTTCTCTCTTGTAAGAACCCCTTGTGGCTCTAACTTTGACAAATGTTGAACTGTGGTTTAATTCTGGATGTTTGACAATTTGTCAAACACTTTGCAGGCAAGCTTTGATACCACTGTAGAGTCCCCTACTCAATAGGACCTTAAAACCACTTAACTTCTTACTTGGAATTTTGTCAAACACTTGTCAAGCAATGTATATATGCTGCTGCTATAAGATTTCTGAGTATCCAAGCAAGTGCGAAACTAAAACTATGCAACTTTTAAGAGGAAAAAGTGCTATATTCAATCATGCCATTCATTTGCTTTCAATGTAATACATAAGAAATATATTTCTAGCCAACATCAAAATAT
>MU225308.1:39607-50254 GCA_018584345.1 Thuja plicata
TGGCTATGGGACATGTTAGACCTAGTTCGAGTCCATTTGCTTCCTCAGTAGTGATGGTCAAAAAGAAAGATGGGACTCTTCGTATGTGCATCGATTACCGGGCCCTCAATAAAAAGACTATCAAAAACAGGTATCCGATTCCTCGTATTGATGAATTATTAGATGAATTACATGGTGCTGTATATTTCTCTAAGATTGATTTGAGATCTGGGTATCATCAGATTAAGTTAAGAGAACAAGACATTCATAAAACTGCTTTCCGATGTCACTATGGTCATTATGAATTCTTAGTTATGCCTTTTGGACTGACAAATGCTCCAGCCACATTCCTGTCCTGTATGAACCACATTTTTAATAAACAGTTGCGGAAATTCTTGCTTGTCTTCTTTGATGATATCTTGATTTACAGTAAGTCTTGGGAAGAACATTTGAAACATATTGATGTAATTTTGGGCATAATGGAATCACAATCTCTTTATGCCAAAGCCTCCAAATGTGAATTTGGTATGACGGAAATTTTATATTTGGGACATATGATCAGTGCTCAAGGTGTGCAGGTGCATTAGGAAAAGATCAGGGCTATTCTGGATTGGCCGCCACCACGGAATCTTTCTGATTTACGAGGGTTCTTTGGTTTATGCAGTTATTACAGAAGATTTGTTAGAGGGTTTTCACAACTTGGTGCGCCACTGATAGACCTTACCAAACAAGGGGCATTTAGATGGACTGCAGAGTCACAACAGGTATTTGACAAGCTCAAGGAGGTAATGAGTTCTTGTCCAGTCCTTGCATTACCAAATTTTGATCAGCCTTTTGTCCTAGAATGTGATGCATCAGGTAAAGGCATTGGAGCTGTATTAATGCAAAATAAGCATCCTATAGTATTTGAAAGCAGGAAACTCACTAGTACTGAAAAACTGTATTCCATATATGACAAAGAAATGTTAGCTATTATGCATGCATTAGTTAAATTCAGACAGTACCTAGTTGGCTCCAAATTTGTGGTGAAAACTGGTCATAATAGTTTGAAGTATTTTCTTAATCAAAGAGATTTGAATGATAGGCAACAAAAGTGGATCAGTAAAATTCAAGCTTATGATTTTGAAATCGAATATGTTAAAGGCAAGAACAATGTGGTAGCCGATGCCCTATCTTGAAAACCGGAAATCAATGCTTTAAGTGAGGTGACAGCTGATTGGAAATCTTTATTACTGGTTGAATATGCTAAGAATTCATTTGCTTGTGATTTATTGGATGGGAATATTCAGGATGATAGATACAAAGTGTTGAATGATATTATTTATTACAAAGATAGAATCTTTCTGGTGCCTGGTTCTAAATTAAAACTCAGAATTTTGCAAACACTTCATGACTTGCCCTTAGCAGGACATCCAGGTTATGTTAAAACTTATAGGCAAATTCGTGAAAGATTCACTTGGAAGGGACTCAAAGATGATGTTCTGCAATATGTCAAGGAATGCGTCACTTGCCAGCGGAATAAAGTGGAACATTCTTATCCAGCAGGACTCTTACAACCTTTACCTATTCCGGAACAGAAATGGGAAAGCATTTCAATGGACTTCATTACGGGTTTACCCCGAGCTCACGGTAAAGATTGTATTTTTGTGGTGGTGGATAGACTTACAAAATTTGCACATTTCTTTGCTATCACTACAGAGTTCACAGCTATTCAGGTCGCTGAGCTGTTCTTTAAAGAAATATTTCGTTTACACGGGTTACCAAGGAATATAGTCAGTGATCGAGACAACCGATTTTTGAGTAACTTTTGGACAGAATTGTTCAGGTTGACAGGTACAACGTTGCATCACAGTACAAGTTACCATCCACAGACAGATGGTCAAACTGAAATAGTTAACAAATGGGTTGAAGGTTACCTTCGTAATTATGTGTCGGGGCACCAAAAAGCTTGGGTGCGTTGGCTGCATCTGGGAGAGTATTGTTATAATACTACTTTTCATACCTCTATCCGTATGGCTCCGTTTAAGGCATTATATGGATACGATGCTTTGGCCTTTGTTGATCTTGCTTTTGATAAAAGCAACGTGCCCAAATCCCATGATTGGATTCAGGAAAGCCAGGATATCTTGAAAACGCTTAAGGAAAATTTACACCGTGCACAGAATCAGCAGAAACTGTATGCAGATAAGCAGCGAGTGGACCGGAGTTTTGAGGTTGGTGATTTAGTTTATCTCAGATTACAACCTTACCGCCAATCTTCTCTCAAGCGTAGTGGGGCTGAGAAATTGAAGCCTCGATTTTATGGACCTTTTCCGATTATTCGCAGAATTGGCCAGGTTGCTTATGCATTGGATTTACCAGCAGGTAGTCGAATACACGTCGTGTTTCATGTCTCTTGCCTTAAAAAAGCTTTGGGTCAACAGGTTTCCGTATCTGATGAATTACCGCCCTTAACTGATGAAGGGAAATTAGAGATGATTCCGGAAGCGATTGTGGAAACTCGCGACCGACATTTACGTAACAGGACTACCCGGGAATATCTCATCAAATGGAAGAACTTGCCATTGGAAGACGCCACTTGGGAAAGTGAGCCGATTCTCAGCCATCCAGATGCATCGTTGCTTGTGGGCAAGCAACATGTGGCAGGGGAGACTTGTCATGTCCCTAAATAGTCATTTATTGACTATTTAGTTAATAAGGAATTGAATTATTTAATATTATTAAACAATTTTATTAATATTAAATAATTTACATTTCAACTTTATTGTTAAATAAACAACTTTATTGTTCAATAATTAATTTCTTATGGGACGGTTCCCTTACGGGATACAACCAACTTATTGAGTTGTCAATAAAAACAGACTGAGGTTACTTTTGAAGACAGGAGGAAGATTTATGAATTTGAAATCAATTCTCGCATAAGTGAGACGAAGGCCAATTCACCACTGAAACATCTGGTCTAGCGGTCATTGAAAACAGTCAGGACAATGGCAAGTGTTGGGTTATGAAAACATTGATATTTCTGAAAAGGATATCGTGGAGGTTTTGGAGATTGAATACATACAATATTATATTACGAATTGAATCAGGTGTGGAAACATTTTCGCCAGTGAAACATTTGGCCTAGGTGTTTGAAGGCAAGGCTAGAATTTAGAAAACTTGTTTGGCCGGTAAGCGGATACAGTGTTGACTCTGTTCGTCAGACTCTCTGGCATATTGGAGCGGTATCAGGATACAGAATAGTTACATTCGAAATCATTCATTAAAGTTTCATCCTTTCGTCAGTCTTGCTTGGTTTAGCGGATATGTTCAGACGGTGGTCTCAGAAAAAGACAAATTAATTTTGTCTATTCCAGTGTGGTAACTTGACCAGTGTAATAATAGACGGAGGTTGGTTGAATAGCAGTGTGGTCGTTCATGAAGGAGCCCATAGCCGTCCACGGTTCGTAGTCGCTCGCATGTTGCAAAGACGACAACAGCGTAACACCCACCTTGCACAAATCGGCACAGTGGTGATATAAATAACCTTCGAAGATGTTTAAACAAACATATGCGAGTTCATTAAGAAAGAGCGTATTGAAACAAAGATGCCACGTGAGAAGAGAACTGGCGGCTACACTGAGGAGCGTATTGAAACAAATATGAACTCGGGTTCAGCAATCAGCGTCGTCAGACACTCATCGGCTTTTGCGGAAGATTCGAAGGATTTGTCTTGTCTGCACAATTACTTATTTGGCACAGGTGCATCATAGAATCATTACGGGCCAGTCTAAGCCGGCGGCCAAATACGGGATGAGATAATACAGTTTCGGCTAAGTCTCAACTCGCAATTCACAAGAAACTACCAAACAATAAAGCGACCAAGTCTGAGGTTACAGTGCATGGTGTGATCGACTCTCTTCTGCCTACAGCAAGGTCTGCGTATCTGATGATTGTATGTGTCCAGGTGCATAAATTTTGAATTTCCCAGACTCTGTAGTTTAAGTGTTAATTACTGCAAAGAATATGTTGATGCAAAGAAACAGTTACATGGATGTTCAATGATGTTTTCTTAACAAAATTATGCCTCTCTTTCTCGCTGAATTGTATTCATCCTATGAAATGAAGTAATGGATTACAGTAATAATTTGTAAATTCCTTTAAGTTCCAGGCATGTTGAACTAAGAATTGTTTTATCGCCATTGAGTAAAGCTAGAATTGCATAGCAAGTCTGGGAATGAGCAAAACTCCTAGCAGAGAACTTCACAATCTAGATGGAGGATAAGATTTTTGCCAGCTAGAATAAAGGATGAAACTGGGGAAACAATCTACTGTGTAACTAGGCTCAACATAGTATTGGAAGTATGTCATGGCCCATTTCATCCTGAAGTCCCTAGTGACAGACCCAATCAGTGATAAAGTTCCATGGCATGAATAGCATAGAAATGACAAATCCTAGGGTGAATTTGATTAAAGAGATACCCCTTGGTCATCACATCAAAGCTAAAGTACACCTTGAAGGGGGTATTTACCAATTAAAATATAAATAATCTGGATACAAAGAATTTGGGATCTATTTCAATTCTGAAGGAGCCACACTTGTCCTCAAGCAAAATCTAAAGCTAAGGCTTTTGAGCCCTTAATCTAGGAGAAACTAAGTTCCCAAATAACCCATTTTACCTGCCAATTCTAGTTATGGTAAATATCGGAATTGGTACTATTGATGTGAGTTTTATACCCTTATAACATACAGAATAGAACACTCAATGTTTCGAGATGAAACGATGAATATTGAATCCTCTCTTGAATAAAGACACCACTTATGCTAAAGATTGCAATGAAATATCATAAAGCTTACTCGAATTGTTCCTTCTTAAAGGTGGATACTCACTCGGTGATAATAATGTGATTTGCTAGTTATCACGAAGGTGTTAATGATGGTAGCTTCGGTCAGATAAACAAAATCATGAATAATGATTATATCTTGATAGAATGATTAATGATTAATTATATATGTATACATATCAGTATATATAATAATAATAATTGAGTTTATTATTATTATATATATGGATATTCATATATACATAATTATGAATGTATATTAAATTATCAATCATAATACTGATTTATTAATAAAAGATCTATTCTATGTTGAATAGATAATCATCTTATGATTAATGAATAATTTATGAGCACCGATTTGATAAATATCGATTAATGATGAAATGGCTTGATCACCGTCATTACTTCATTCAAATATAAATTCCGAGATTATCGAACTGTATATAACAATATGTGAATCGTTTATGTTCTAAATCAAATCGGTTATGTGAATCGATTATCCTTCATCGATCATGAAATTGTTTATGTTAAACATTTACTAATAATTGATTATGTGAATCGGCATGTCACTAAATATACAAACCGATTATGTGAATCGGTATGTAAAAACCGATAACTAAAAGACATGTCGATGAAGAGACATGTCTTCACTTACGTGGAAGCATGGCGATTCATCGACATGCCTTGTAAACCTTATACATATAATCAGAATTAGATCGATCAAAGGTAAGTACAGAAATCAACAAGTGCAAGCCTTAAGACATCGATTTACCATCACATATATTCAGCGATACTTGGTGAATCCACACTATACTCTTCTTATACTTACAACAACCTACAAAATTCATAAGTTAGCAAAGCTTAATTGTGAAACAAGAAAATTAAAAGAGACCTTTATATATATCTACTTATAAATCTAATCAACTTTAACATGGTATCAGAGCAAGGCTAAGGAAGATCTGATTAGATTTGAGATAGTAGATTATCTATACTATCAATTGGCTCCTAGAAAATTCACATTCCTGTCTTCATAATGTCAAGCGGAGTCAGATTTGAAGATTGTCTTGAAGGGGCCTCTAATTTTGTATCATGGAAGTTTAGGATTATGCTTACCTTGAGAGAGAATGAACTAGATTCATTTGTAAAGGGAAACATACCTGAACCAGACAATAATGTTGAGAAACTTCAATGGAGCAAGAACAATGGCAAAGCTATGAAGGTGATTGTAGATGCCGTTAGAGATCACATTGTTCCAGGCATTTCAAAATACGACACAGCATACCACATGTTCAAATCACTTGAGGATATGTATGAAATAAACAACACCAGCAAGGCACTCACATTGAAAAGACAACTTCGTCATGTAAAGATGAACAAAGGAGAAACTGTCACATCATATTTTATGTGGATCAGGGACTAACTTTCTACAATTCGTCATCAAATCGACAACAAGGAGTTAACAATGATGGCTCTAAATGGACTCCCAACATCATGGGAATTATTTATTCAGGGAACAAGTGTGCGTTCAAAGCTCCCCAAGTTCGATCGATTGAAGACAGATTGTATTCAAGAAGAATCCAGATTGATCACCAGAGGGATTAGCCAAAGTACCACAAATGAAGATATTCATGTGCTTAACTCTCACTCTCACAAGATAGGGAAACAGAGGAACTTCGAGAGGAAGGACAAGAGTGCAAATGGAAAATGCTCTTCCAAGAAGAGAAGGGACATGTCTCAAGTGCAGTGTTTCAGATGCGACAAGTATGAACATTATGCCATGAAGTGTTCAAATAGGATAAAACATAAAGCCTCTATTGTTGAAGTTGGTAAGGCTAGCATGCAGAAAGATTCTGAGAAATTTGTCTTCTACTCAGCCTTATCAAGCCAAGTGTCAAACAGCCTCAACACTTGGCTAATTGATAGTGCAGCATCACGCCATATTATCGGATTCAGAGAACACCTAGACACTCTAGTGGAGAATTCTGATGGGGAAGTAACTATTGCGAATTACTCTCACTACCCAGCCAAAGGAATTGGAACTTGTACTATAAATCTGAAACCAGGCATATCTCTTCAACTCACAAGAGTATTGTTTGTACCAGGAATAAAGAGAAACCTAGTCTCCATTTCTGCACTTGAAGATAAAGGATATAGGATAAACTTTATGGAAGGCAAATTTTTGGCATGGCTAAAGAACTCAACTATGAAGAAGGCTCATACAATATGACCTAGACATGGAAGTCTTTATAAACTATGTACTAGTCCCTCTCAAGCCCTGATTCATAAATCCTCAAATTCAAAGTAGATTTGACATAGGAGATTAGGGCATCTCCATTTTCGTGCTCTACCCTCCATAGAGAAAATGGTGATAGGTTTGCCTAAACTAAATAAAAATCATGAAGGAACATGCAAGGGTTGTGCCCTAGGAAAGAATACAAAAGGAACTCTCCACAATAGTGATAGAAAATCCAAAAATGTATTAGAACTCATCCATTCTGATTTATGTGGACCTATGTCTATAACCTCTATAGGAGGATCCTTGTATTATGTAATATTTGTAGATGACTTCTCTAGGAAAACACGGATATATTTCCTAAAATATAAATAGTCTGAAGAAATCCTTATTAAGTTCAAGGAATTCAAAGCTCTTGTAGAAAACATGTCAGGAAATAGAATCAAAACATTAAGAACAGACAATGGGAGGGAGTATAATTCAGACTTATTCAAGGAGTTTTATATCAATGTTGGGATTAAGGAGTTTACAGTACCTTATAATCCCCAACAAAATGGGCTGGTTGAAAGAAAGAATAGAACAATAGTTGAAGCTGCTACAGCTATGATGTATGATCAAAATTTAGAAACTTCACTTTGGGTTGAAGCCTCTAGGACAGTTGTCGACATCCAAAATAAATGTCCTCATCCACTTCTAGACAACAAAACCCCTGAAGAAGCATTCACTAGTATCAAACCTAATATAAGCCATTTACGAATCTTTGGTTGTCCAATCTACATTCATGTACCTAAAGAAAAGAGGTCTAAGTTAGAAAACTCAGGCAGAAAAAGAATACTTGTAGGCTATAGTGAAACATCTAAAGCCTATAGGATACACATACCTGGACAAAGATTAATTGAACTTAGCAGAGATGTCATTTTTGAGGAAGACATTGCATTCAGGAGATCCAAAAACACTCATGAGATAGAAGAACCTTCTCAAAATATGGAAGAGGATCATGCTCCTGAAGTTTAGAGGGAGACTCATGACATGATTGAAAATGAAGATCAAATTGCTCCTTTAAATGAACCTAGTAATGTAAATCTAAAGAGACCACTTTGGGCTAGGAAGATGGTTCAAGAAGCTGAGAGTTATGCAGCACCAAAGGGAACCTTCAGGGAAAGCAAGAGGCCTCACAAATACTCCATTTATGTTGCCTTGATGAGTGAGATCATCAATTCAGAACAATCCTGTGTTGAAGAAGCTCTCAATCATCAAGTTTGGAAAGATGTTATGTCAGAAGAGTATTAGTCCATTGTAAAAAATCATGTTTGGGACATCAAGCCAAGGCCAAAAGGAAAATCTATTATATCATCGAAATGGCTCTTCAAGATCAAGCATGCTGCAAATGTTAGCATTGAAAAACACAAAGCATGGTTTGTTGCCAGAGGTTTCTCCCAGAAAGAAGGAATTGATTATGAAGAGACATTTGCCCATGTTGCTCGATACACTTCAGTCAAAGCCAAAATTGCTATTGCAGCATCAAAAGGATGGAAGATCCATCAAATGGATGTAAAGACTGCATTTCAAAATGGCGCAATTGAGGAGGAAGTCTATCTAGAGCAACCCGAAGGATTTGTTATACATGAGGCTGAATCACATGTTTGCAGATTGAAGAATGCCTTGTATGGACTTAAACAGGCCCCTCAAGCCTTGTATGAAAGGATTGATCATTACCTCTTGGGATTAGGGTTTTCCAAGAATGATGCAGATCCAAACCTCTACTTCAAGGTAATTGACGGTGAAATGTTAATTTTTATTTTATATGTTGATGACCTGTTAATTACTAGAGAAGATCACCTGATTACCAAATGTAAAGAGGACTTAGCTTCAGAGTTTGATATGAAGGATTTCGGTATCCTACATTACTTCCTTGGATTAGAAGTTTGGTAGCAAGCAGATGGAAACACTTTGAATCAGGGAAAGTGCACTATTGACATTCTGAAGAGGTTTGGAATGATAGAGTGCATACCCATGTCTACAACTATGGAAACAAATTTGCACAAGTTAAAGGAAGCAGCGGCAAACTAAGAATTTGCAGATCCCACTCTCTACAGACAGATAATTGGGTCTTTGATATATTTGGTTAACACTAGACCTAATATTTGATATGCAGTGAATACATTTAGTCAATTTATGTGTGAACCAAAGGAGATACATCTTGTTGCAGCAAAACATATTCTGAGATATCTTTGAGGCACTATTGGATATGGTCTCAAATACAAACATCTAGACCTAGATCTTCATGGGTACACTGACTCAGATTGGGCTAGAAGTGTGGTCGATAAAAAGAGCACATCAAGATGCTGCTTCAGTTTAGGATCAGCAATGATCTCATGGATCACCAGGAAACAATCCTCAGTTGCTCAGAGCTCTATAGAAGCTGAGTACATTGTACCCTCCATGGGAGCGAGAGAAGCAATATGGCTTAGAAAATTGCTTGTAGGACTGTTTGGTCAGCCCTTGAATCCTATTGTCATCCATCGTGACAACCAGAGTTGCATCAAGCTTTCAGTGAATCCAGTGTTTCATTATAGATCAAAACACATTGAGATTCCTTATCACTATATTAGAGACATGGTAGAAAGGAATGTGATCCAGTTGGAATATATTAGTACAAGTGATCAGACAACAGACATCCTCACCAAGCCACTCTCCAAAGCAAAAGTTGAACACTTTCGAGATAAACTTGGAATGGTTGAAAATGTAAATTAAATTGGAGATTGAGTCTCAATTATTCTTTATTTGTACTAATATTTAAAAGATGTTTAATGTGTAAACTCTTTTATTGTCATGTGAGTGTGACTCCATGACTTCATGGGCCCCCTGTGGACATTGTTGAAAGGTGACGACTCTTTAATAATGAAACACTTGTAATTAGTTGATATTGTAAGGTGACGACTTTACAATGATCAACCTCACTATCATGATGGATATCATGAGACTTGATATCCGCGGACATATCATGATAGTCTATCTTTAGATATTATGGTAGATATCATGAGTCTTGATATCTTTAAATAAACCATAATGATTTTTAACAGATAGTCATGATGGATATTATAAAACTTAATATCCGTGGATATACCATGATCTGATATCCTTATGGTAGGCATCGTGAGACGTTATGTCAATGCACATACCATAAATATGGATACTTGTGAGTTGTGGTGAATATCATGCGACTTGATATTCCTGTTCATGTAATGTCCCCGTTTTTGTCAGCATCTGAGTTTAAGAGATTAGCCTATTATGGTGATCCTCGTAGGCTAATTATTGTGGATAGAGGATCTTCTGAGACACAAACTTGGCTTGGGAGGGTCTTGTCTTCCCTGCAATTAAGTAAGTTACAAGTTGGTCTTCATTTGGCTCAAATTGGACTTCGTTTGAGCTTAGTTTTGTGTGCTTACTATTTGTGGTAAGTCAGGTTGATCGAGATGGACCGTTTCTATTTTTGGAAAGTGCATTTGGCCACATGGAGAAATAATAGGTGTGACTCCTATTTCAGACGGCATATTAAAATGATGAGTATTTTAGGAGTTATTAAATTTTAGTGGCCAAATTATTATTAA
>MU225308.1:60185-81389 GCA_018584345.1 Thuja plicata
TGATTTGCACCCTCAGTGTGCATAAACAAATTCAGAAGTATTTCTTTCCAGCCACAGGCAGACAGTAGGAAAGAAGAATGAAATCGATTATACAACAGCAATTGAATGAAGACAATTGATTATACAATAGCAATCAATTGATTATTAGCTGAGGAAGAATCAGCCTTCCATCAACTAATTTGACCCTTCAGCTAGGGCACAGAAAGTAGGAACAATTCTCAAGAACAAATTCAATAATCAATATTCGATAGATGCTGAATGACTGCCTTGCCTATTGCTTTTATAATTAAAAAGTGTCTTCTCTCACACTTTTCACTTGAAGCACTTTTATACTTAGGCACATATTGAGTAATATAATTTATTAACTCATTTGGCTCCAAAAAAATGACCTTTTCATCAATATCAGGAAATTATGACACTCAAGGTCCATGTTTCTTGTGCCCAAGATTTAAAACTTTTCATCCCAGTTCCGACGAGCTATAACACTAAGGTGCCCAACATATAATACCAACAATAATGGCAACCTTAGCAAATTTAATCAAATAATAATAATAATGCACCCGTCTTGCGAAAACCACTGAAGAAGCATCAGATTCGAAATCTGTTTGCACTGGAGTGATCCTGATGATAAAAGATGATGAACGAACCCAACGGGGTGACTTACTAAAAATAGACGCTCTCTCCAAGATTCTTGGAGCCCAAACCGGAAGCCAGAAATGAAAACCGCGAGCATCATTCAACTCCTCTAACTCATCTGAGCTCATCGAAACTATCCCTTGACTTACTATAAATAGTAAGTTCACACCAATGACCCTCTAAACCCCTCACCAGACCACAAGGATCGCAATAATGACCTGGCACCATCATTTCAATGACCTGTTGAAAAATGGAGACATTACAAAGACATATCGATGAAGAGACATGTCTCCATTTACATGGAGGCATGTCTATTCATTGACAGGACTTGTAAACCTTATATATATAATCAGAATTAGATCGATCAAAGGTAAGTACAGAAATCAACAAGTGCAAGCCTTAAGACATCAATCTACCATCACATATATTCAGTGATACTTGGTGAATCCACATTATACTCTTCTTATACTTACAGCAACCTACAAAATTCATAAGTTAGCGAAGCTTAATTGTGAAACAAGAAAACTAAAAGAGACCTTTATATATATCTACTAATAAATCTGATCAACTTTAACAAAAGGGACTTACGTTTGTTCAATAGGATTTTGTCAACTCGAATGATATGACTTTACAATGTACAATGAAAATATTCCATCCTTTCAACTTACAGAATGCATTGAAATTAAGCCTACGAATCTAAGCTACTTCTACTTAAGAATGCAAGGAAGAGTGAATATCCTTGGACTCTAAAATATGTAGTCTTGTTATCAACTCCACTCACCTAGTGCAATCTTCTAAGGTATGTTCGAAAGATGTCCAAATCGCTACAATTACATTAATACCATCCATGAATGCATACCAATGTGCAAAGATTGAAATTAAGTTCACAATAATGCCTTTTGACCACGCAAGGCAAAACTTACAATTAGTAAGCACCTAGTGGTTTGGTCTACGATCGAGTCAAGCAAAGATGCATTCATAGTTACTCTTATCCCACTAAATTACTCAAAGCAAATTCTAACTAGATACTTGAAATCAAATCTATTCTAAGTGAGAAATGTAGATCACAATGCAATACTCTGAAAAAATCACAACTATTCACCATGCAAAACACAACAAAAATAGTAGAGCAAATTTGGTAGTATATTAGCGAAAATTCTAAAACATAACTCCCTTTACAAATGAGAGGAGTAGGGTTATATAGGAGCCCCAATTACAATGAACAGACAAGATTAAAAAAGAATCAATGGCCCAGATTAATCCATAAAAAACCCTAATTAGGGCAACTACAAATAGCCAATGAGAATGAATCACCACAAAATAAGCCAATGAGAAAATTCAATGGCTCGAGGACCAATAAGAAGAAGGGAAGCCGCCTATTCATCATACAACTCATCATCCAAGAGATGCACCCCTTTTTCCCTCTCCCTTCTAACAAATTCAATGAGCTTAACCATACCTTAACCATAATTGCACTAAGATCATCCATGGCAATACTGGGGATGCTATTATGTTGTAATTCAATGACCTCTAACTTCTCCATGCAGATATCCAATATGCTATCCCAATCTGATGTATGCCTCTGCAAATCAATTATGAAAATCATAAGTGAGAGAAATCCATTCAACTGACTCTTCTCAAGAGAGTTTATGTCTCTGAAGTACATTGATTCCATCTTTTTTTTCAACTCATCCAAATCCAACTCACTAGAAGCATCAATGTCAAACCAAGTAATTTTTTGAATGTAACAGGGACTTTCAAATGTATCTCCACAAAATGACCCTCAACAAGGCAATCAGCGTATGCATGCTTATATGTAGACCTCCTCATGGACAGTGAAAGATACCCATGACCAAAGTCATGTGCACTTCCTCCATCAATTACTCCCCTTTGAATCAAAACTGATGCAGAGACACTCTTCAATGCCTTAAGACAAGGAATCATCTTATCTTCAATTAACCAAAATTCTTTCCATGTCTCCTCTAACCCTGGCCCTTATTCATCAACACTGTGGTCTTCTCATATGCCTGAACCATCCTAGTAAGGAAGTCCTTTGCTTGTTTTCCATTATCACTCACCCAATCCCTTACCTCTTTGATAGGTGTTCTTCATCACATCATAAGTATTCTAAGAAGCGGGGACATATGGAACAAGTACAGCACACTCATGTTTTGATGGATTCATTTGCTTGTTTATGTATTGTTTCAACATCATATTTTCCAATTTTAGCTCATATTTCTTCCTTTTCAGCTTGTCCATCTTGTCTTCAATTGCATCTGTAGTACACCTCAATTCCTGAAATTCTTGTTTCTTAGTGGTTTGTCCAATGTCGAATGAGGTGATGTGGTAGTCACTTGGAGTGATCTCATCTCTAGCCTTGTCACCAATTGGGATAGCCATATGCAAGGTGCGAGATGTTAATGTCTCTCTAGTAATCTTATGGATTTTCTTTGCTTGTTTAGGTTCCTTCACCTTGCCAATCCTATTCAAGAATGTATCAATGTCAACCATGGGGAGTACTTCCTCTACTCTTCACCTTTCTTCATGCTCTTCCTCAGCCACTCATTAACTGTGGACAAATCCATACCATCATCTAGTTGCTCATCCTCATTAAGTCCCTTCAAGGCTGATATGACATCATCATCAATCTTTTGTGTGTTGAGACTAGGTTGTCATATATCATCTCCCAAATCAACTACCAATCGAATAGTAGGAGATGCTAACAATATATCTATTCCCCGTTGCCTTGACTATGTGGATGAAGTTGCCCCTTGATCATCTTGAGGTAGAATCTTTGTATCTCCACCCTATTCTGAACTCTGTTCCTTATTCTGCATCTATACTTCTCTTATTGATGAAGAATTGGCAGTGGAAGTAGATGAGGTAGATCTATGCCTTTTGCCTCTAGATTCCTTACTAGCAGTTCTCTCACTTGTTGCTTGTGATACCTCTTCCACATTGTCCCTTCTCTTTGAGGTTTGTCCTCCATCATCGTTGTGTAATCCTGAAGTGTTGATAGTTCTTTCATCTCCTTTTGAGGAAGACTCCTCACTCTGCATCCTTTCATGCGTGAAGGTAACACCATGTTTCCTTAATTTGTTTATATGTTTGTCAACCCATGCTCTTCATCTATCCACTACCTCTCTCATCAAGATGCCCAATTTTATAAGCTTCTCTTTCTGTGACTAATTGGGTGGTTCGATTGGCTTGCCTTTTTTATGTTCATAATATGATTTCCATCATCTCTTACCTGACCAAGAATAGAGAAAATGCTACACTTCCTCATGAAATCAACTGACATCCTCGACCACAACTTCCTCATTATAGCATATTCATCCACTAGATTTGCCCAATAGTCCTTAATGTCTACCCTATGTCTGTATCCCTTCCCCCTATAAGTATGGATTTTTTTGGAATGGATCAAATTATTTCCTTGCTTTGTAGGCCCCAAGCTGATAGAACTGTAACTCCATATTTATTGTCTCTGCTACCTGTAATGAAGGACATTTCTCAAGCATCTTCCCCAATCTGATAGAGGAAGGCATTCCATGTTTGTGCTTCTCCTTTTGTATAAAATCAAACTCTAACAATTGCCTGCCCACCTCCAGCAAGACCATCTTATCTATAGGATACTTAGGAAGTTTGTAAGGCTCTAAAGAAAATCCTTAGATCCTTATGTAAGTGAAAACAGGGAATTGGATATACCAATATCCATGCTTCTCAATCAATGTCATGGCCTCCCTCGATAACCTCCTATGTAGTCCACCTCGAAGCGTGCGTGTGATATTCATGGTGAAAATATCATTGATTCTCCTATAGCTTGCTCTTTCATGCAGTTGTAACTCAAGATAACAATCATACACCTTAAATTGTCCATTATTTCCTATCATGTCCCTGAATATAAGACCTAGAAACTTAGTTTTTCTTGCTAGCAGATAGATCGCATAGGAACTCATATAGAATGTCTTTGTTTTTTCTAAGTTCCTTAATTGGGTGTCTAAATTGTCACTGATCATCTTGACCCAGTTCATCATCACAGTTCCTACTGATATTTCTTCAATGAAGTAAAACATTCGAGTCTCGAACATAGCCCCTTGGGGTGTTCTCATGATCCTATTTAACATAAAAATCATATCACTGTACTCGTCCTTGAAGTCCTTGCTTACAAGCTTCTTAGGCAACATAGCATGATGTTTCCTTGGTTCACTAATCCAGTTCTTATTGATGATGTCCATGCAAGCCTTAGGTCTCTTCTCATGCAATGCTTGAGCTTCTTTCTTAGTCCTTATCTGCATCCTTGGGTAATATGGGATCCCAAAAGTCTCTCTTACTACCTCATCTCCTAGGAATGCCCACACTCTTCCTTTAGCTTTGATTTCCTCGTCTCTGAATCATAATTCCTTGCACACTCAATTAGGAGTTCATTGCACTGAATAGCGGATGGAAATCCAGCTGCGTAATAGAGGCCTCTCCTCGTTATGCTAACTGTCATGTCTCAAGGTAAATGGGCTTTCATCCAAACATCATTTCCTTCATTCTCTTCATGTCCAAGTGTTCCATATTCATATCCGCAATCTTCTTCCACTTGGAGACTATTAAAGACTCGGGATAAAACCTCTTTCACAACTTCTTTATCAACACTTTCCTCGCCACTATCCCTTTGCCTTCCACCATATCCCTACTTAAAGCTTGAAGTCAGTATAGTTTAAGGCACTTAAATAAAGTAACAAATTTCAGACCTTTTAGACCTTCGATTTAATCCTCAATCCCAATTCCAATACTTTGAAAAATTTACATTCATAGGCTGCATATGAAATATGGATTTGAATAAAGTCATAGGACAATAAGAATGAGCAAATCTACCCTTAAATGCCTTGAATTTGCATAGAAAATTGGACTTTTGAATTCACCAAATTCTGAAGACAAAGTTTGAAAACTAAGTCTGAGGACATAGTCTGTAGACTAAGTCTGCAACCATGTATAACCAGACCTCAAGACTTTCCAAACATGCCCTTAAATGACCAAAATTATCCTTTAAAATGACAAAAATCAGACCTCATTGATGGGTTCTGTTAGCACTGTAAAAATCTGCAAGAAATTTGGTCAAAATCATGAAAACTCTGCTATTACTTGCTCTGTCCCCAAGCCATATTTTCAAAATTTTAGCCGTTGTACAAAAAAGCCCTAAACCCCGCATGACTTGTTATAATTTGAAGTTACTTTTCCAAGTCACTTAAGTCTTTTTGTGTCATGTGCGTAGCCAAGGAATATTCTTTTATCTTGGCGCAGGCTTGTATCTCTTAATCTCTAAAAAAAATGGAATATGCTCTTTTGATCTCAAGATTTCACGCGCATCGTTGATCTTGATGTTGATCCTGTGGCTCGCGCGTAGTCTCTGAGCAAACCATGAGTCAAGATTTTCTTTCCGCGACTTCGAGACTTAGTTAGTCGCGCAATCTCCAGATTGACCCGGAGTCAAGACATGGTTTACTTTTTTGCCTGGTCGCGAGATCTCTAAATGCACCTGAGGTTAAGTTAAGGATCTCAAGATTAAGCCTGAATCATTGATCGGGTTCCTTTTAAGTTACGATCATGCAACTGCCGTGTAATCTCATGAAGAACTGATCAAGTACAGAAGGATTGAGAGACTTGGCGAGGATCGTAGATCGGGATCGAGATGAGTGGCTGGCGCTTGATCTCGCAATGAATTGATGATGTCATATGTCTGGAGATCTAGCGCAAACCATAGATCTTGTTTAGATCGTGTGCTTGGCGCTTGATCTCTAAATAAACTAAAGGGTTAAAGAATCATTCAGAGACTTAGAGATTTCTTCAGTCGCGTGATCTTCGAATGGACCCAGGTTTAAGCATGGTTAGTTCAAAGACAGGTGGGGTTTGTCGAGACAATGATCTGAATCGTCGATACAATGTTGATCATGTGGAGTGCGTGTAATCTCCCAATATACCCAGAGTTAAAGAAATGTTCTCGCGACTTAGAGATTTCTTCAGTCGCGTGATCTCCAAATTGATGCTTGACTCAGGTAAAGTTAAGGCGGACCAGACTAGTTTAAATCAGAATCGTAGATGATGAGATAGATTGGAGGGCCTGCGTGTGATCTCGTAATGTAACTTGCGTTAGGTAAATTGTTCAGCGACTTCGAGTTTCATTCAGTCGCTGAATCTCAGGATAGACTACAGTTAAGAGCCTGCGTCAAGTTAGTCAGACAGGTTTGTCGAAAGAATGATTTGGACCGTTGATTGAAGAGAAGATCTTATGGCTTGCGCGTAATCTCTAGTCTTAACCAGAGTAAAGGTAAATGTTCAGCGACTAGGAGATTACACAGTCGCGCAATCTCCAGATAAAGCCAGAGTTAAAGTACAGGTTAAAGGTGAGTTAAAGGCCGAGGACAAAGATAGAGGTAAAGATCGATTAGTTTCAATCTGATCCGACGGCAGGCGTAAAGGCTTGAAGAAAAGGTGATCGAGATCTATCCATTGAGGGATTGCGCCTACACGACACGTGTCCAATCAGATCTTGTGCCCGGGTAATTTAAGAGGATCCACGACTATGTTTTAAAACTGTGATAAGGCTCAATCTCGACCGTTGACAAGGATTTCCACACCACCTGTAATCGTTAGGGCTTGAATATTTGAATATTTAAAATGTTTCTCAGAGTTTCAAGTGGTGGCATTGTTTTCCAAGTTGTAGAGGCAATTGGTGGATCGATCTGATCTTCTGACTCGATTTATTGAAGTGGTATGGTGTTGAGGGGATGTTTTCTATTGACTGTGGATTCATTAATGTCGTGTGGTGATTTTAGGGTTTTCTATTCAAGATTGTATACTCTTTGAAACCCTAGTCCGCTTCCTATCACTTCTGCATTAATATTTCTAGCCAAGTGGCCATGGAGATCAGATTGTATTTTCAGATCTTTTGAAGAAAGATCAAGTCAGTGGAGAATTGAAGGATAAGTGCGAATCAGATATCAAGAAGGACAGATGTCAATTAGACCTAAATTCTAGGGTTTCCTTCTTCTATTTATATCCCTCTTTTCTTTGTTTTAAGGGTTCCTGGTTCCGTTTTGTTTCGGTTTCTCTGCAAAAGGTTCAAAGCAGGTTCCAAGTGTGGTTCCTCTGTATATATTTTCCCTCTTCTATGCATATAGGGTGTTCTTGTATCCTTTCTGTTTCAGGGAAGAACATCATTGTAATAGCTTGCTTATGAATGAAATTCAATGTTGTTGTTTTATTATCAAGTTGTCTTCATTATGTTTCTAAATCATATCAACTAGGGCATCCAAGGTGTTTTAATTTTGTCAATTGTAAAGCTTGCAATAGAGTTATTCAAGGGATAACTATGATTTAGGATATGTATTCAGATATGTATGAGATGGGGTATAAATGATATTCCAGACTCGTCTTTCAGTGGATGTTGATTAATGTATTGTTCATTCCAAGGTCTCTTCAAAGGGGAGGGTTAAATGCTTTGAGTAGGGAATTACATATTTGAATACACAGGTGGATTCACAAGTAGAACTTGATTGATAGGGTATGGCTTATGTAAGGCATATAGACATATTAGACTGTGTTGTTTTCCTTTGTTCATGATCTCGAGATCAAAAGAGCATATTCTCTTTTGTTGTCACATAGGAGTCATGTGTGAGCATATATCTGCAAGCTTGCATTTGTCACAAAGGAGTCACGTGTGTGCAGATTAGGTAATACCCACCTGAGTGATGTGGAGCTCAAAATGTAGAAGGTCTTAGAACCTTGTCAATTGGACTTGTTTCTTGTCTCCTTTCTATTGAGGGTGTTGGGTTTGTGTCCTAGGTTTGTAATCCCATAGCCTAGTCTCTAAATCTCATCTAGGAAAGGAGAGTGCAAGAAAAATCTCCAACAGGTTCAATATGTGCCCTATTTTATCATATATCCTTAGCTTATGATTCCACAAGTTTCCTCAAAGTTGCCATGATAAACTGATAAGATTGTAGAAATTAACAAAATTAAAGGTTATAATATATCATTGAGGAGTATCAGTTATTCAATAGTAATGTTGGCGGTTTTATATTTAATGCAAACTACTAATGACCTTGAGCAAGAAGATTGTAGCCGTCAAGAAAAGACAAGGATCGGTTGTGAGAAATTGTTAAATGGCTTTGTGTTTTTAGCATAAATTTGTTAAGATCGGTTTCAAGAAAGGATGGCTGCAGGCCACACACTCTTTCCTTAACTAATGTATTTAATTACTGTTGTTAGACATTTGGCTATATGTAATCCTTAGTATAGATGGTTGTTTTAGGGCAAGACTATAAATATGCCCATACTTTTATCTGCAAGACATCGATTGCTATTATACTGTTATTTTGATCTAAAGAAATATAAAACGGAGCTTGTTAAGGGTGTGAATTATCTTGTCACTCGCCTAACTGGGAGGAAGGGCCCCCTCTTCGGTCAATCAATTGAATCTTTTGCTTTGGTTTCAGTATTGTGAGTATATGTATACGTTTGTTAATTTAATAGTTGTGCATATATACCTTTGTGATCGGTCTCATGTTTGCAGAGTAAAACTTAATTGATGCACTGGTATATACTTGTTTATTCAATGATTTATCTTCAAGATTGAACACTACACGATTTCATGAGATTTATAATTCTGTTTTTTTGTGAGACAATATCTGTATACAGGTCCTGTCACGGGTATCACAGCTCATGTCACCCAAGAAATAGTTCCTGTCATCAGAAGTCTGCTGAATGAAAATGTCATAATTTCTGATCATATTCTGAAATATAATTGATGTTAAGAGTGTTCAATTAGTATTTGGTGCTTTCTAGTCTGATTCTATTAGCTGTTCCATAAACATTATTAGATTAAAGGTTGTTTAAAGAATAAGAGTGAAGTAACTTGCAGCCTTTATTTTAGAGTGGACTGGCTTCGAAAGTGTGAATTAGCTAAGAAGTAAGAATCTTAATAGGTGTGAATCAGTTTAGAAGTGTGTTGAAATAGGGTTTCATTTATTTGCGAAATGTGCTTCAATTTGAACATTAGATTAGACAGTGTCTTGTAATTCATTCTTTAGATTAGAGTGTTTTAATTCAATTTGTAGACTAAAGAGAGAGCCTTAAAGAGTGTGTTTCAATTCTTAGATGCATTCATCCCCACTTGACTCATTATTTTCATCCCTTGAGAAGATAGTCACTATACCTTTCATCAGTCTATGACTCCGGATTGACACCTTTAGGTACAAACTGAGGGAGTCCACATGAACCCAACTTGACCTTAAATAAAAGTTAATTTAAACCACAATTTGACCATACATTTTTGGCGTCGTTGTCGGGGAAAGGTATTAAAGTCGTGAAATCATAGTGAGTTAAGTTAGGACCAGTGCGCCTCTAAGAAAGTTTGAGCAACTGTTTACCTTGCTTAGGTAACTCTGGTTTGTGATGTAATAGTTCATTTAGGTGCATGAATAGAGCTAGAGACAGTAAAGGAAGATTTATAAAGAAAGATCAAAACCACAAAAAGAGAAAAATCCATTGATTGAGGAAGTAAAATCTAAGCAAAGGCAGTTTGAGTTGGGAAAGGGTAATATAAAACCAATTACTAAAGTTTCATCCAATACACCCCTACCACTACTTCTCCCGAATTTGCTAAACAATTCACTGATTCCTTTGAGGCCCAGTGTGGTAAGCTCCCTGAAAAACCATTCTCAATCTCCTATACTCCCTGGGCGTTAGAAATCATTCAAGAAATAGAAAACATGGAGATAACAATGGAGGTAACATTGGTGGAGGCAATCTTGGTGTAGTAAATTTAGGACACAATGGAACTAAGCAAGATAGAGCGTTGGTACAACATCGTAATCCCATAACTTTTGAATTTCCTATAGCTCATCCTGCAGAAGATGCTCCAATGAAAAATATACCGCTTTCTGCTCTGCCTGTTTTTAGAGGTCTTACTGTTGAAGATCCTAACATGTTTTTATTTGAATTTGATGTTCTTTGTCACGGCTATGATTATCAAACCGATGCACATAAGCTTAAGTTGTTCCCAGCCACACTGAAAGATTAAACGTTACGATGGTTCATGAGTCTTAGGAATATCAGAAAGTAGGAAAATATGGAGGCATTCTTGACCAAATATCAATAATATTGCAAGACAAAAGAAGGGATGAAATTTTCTGCATGATGCAGAAAGAAGATGAATCAGTGGAAGATTTCCTTGAACGTTTTGCATTCAGCCTACAGCGATCACGACAACTAGATATGACTCATGATACTGTTAAAATGTTGTTTCTTAGGGGAATTAGAGATGACACAATGGATGCTTTGACTTTAATTAGTAAAGGTGACATTTCTAAATTAAGCTTTGATGACATTTGTGATATTTGCAAGAACTATTCAAGGTCCCAACGTTCAATAAGAGGCCACTCAAGTAAGTTCCTCTCTTCAGGCATTGCATTAGGTATTACGAAACGAGAATTAGGTACGTTGTTGGAAGACTTGAAAACTGATTTATTAAGTCATGTCGGTAAACAAATTGATACTTTATATACTAGAAGGAAGCAAGAGGAAGCCAAAAAGGCCCTAGCTATATTTTGTCCTATTTGTAGGAAGAAGCACACTAGTGAAGAATGTCCTTATAGCACAACCAAAATCTCTTCACTAGAAGAAGCTAGTAGACAAGCTACTTTGAAGCCCCTTCCTGTAGAGATGACTAAAGTAGGATATATTGATGAGCCTGTTTACTTCCTAGCTCCTAGGAAACCACAGACACCGAGGGGAGCACATTCAACAGACTACCACATTCCTACAAATCCAAATGCTTTCCCAAATCAAGTTGTATACTGTGGAGGGTGGCAACAACCACTTCCACAGGATACTCAGTGGTCTCAGCCAAACACACATACACCTCAACAATGGCAAACATGGTGAGCACCGCCACCTCCATCCTATCCACCACAATATTCCATGTATCAACCATCTCCATCTTTCCCACAACAATATCCAACAAAACAATTTCCACCACAACAATATCCACCACCTCCCATAATAAGTCCTTATCAACCCACACAACAACAATTGCTACCATCTATTCCCCCGCACTCTATTCAACCATACAGTTCTTCTGAACCACCTAAGGCAAGACCTATGTCGACTCAGCCGGCACCTAATCCTAATAATAAGGTGATTCAGCCTATTTATAATAATGAAGTGGCAGGATACCCCACTTATCCTATAAATGCTTTAGAAGTTGAGGGGATTCAATTTAGATCAGGAAAGGCTCTTCAAGGACCCACCATTACAGGAATAGAAGACCCATCAGATGAACCCAATAAGCCAATAGTCCAAGAGCCTCCCTTTCCAGACAGACTTAAGGAACAACCACAATTTCCTGCAAAACCTCAATCTGCATTTGATTTAATAGAAGAATTAAGAAATGTTAATATCGGAATTCCTTTGTTGTAGGCAATCTAGGATGTTCTAGTTTATATTAAAGCCATTAAGGAGCTTTGTGGCCAAAAACAAAAGAAGAAAGAAGATCCCAAAACAGTCCAAGTCATTGGACAACTTGCAAACCTAATGTTCGGAAAAATCTCCATCCCTAAGTATGCGGATCCAGGAACTCCAATGATTAAGGTACGCATTGGTGATTTAATTATTCCAAATACACTTGTGGATCTTGGAGCAACTATAAATCAACGACTAACGAGACAAAGGAGAGGCTAGCCTTGCAAGGACTAAGACCTACTCCAAAAGTCTTGCAAACGGTTGATCTCTCCCTTTCAAAGACGAAAAGTATGATTGAGGATATTATTTCTATTGATCTTGGGAGCATCCAACACATTCTATGATTTTGCAGCCTAAAAGAAAGCTGGGGGGATACCCCTTAATTCTAGGAAGACCTTGGGTAGCTGCTACTAATGCCTTTATTAATTGCAGGTTTGGAAACATGGTGATTTCAAATGGGGAGCACACAAAGGAGCTAACACTATATCCTCCATCACAACCCTTATCAAAGGCGGAGGATCCCCTATGGGTTGAATTGATTTAGAGGAATATTTACCTATTTTGACAATAGAGGAAAGTAGGGAATTTGAGGATGTTTCTGAAGACACTATTATTAATCATCTGTTGCAAAATCGTTATTTGGTTGACAATACTCTTGAAACAATAATTTCTCCTACTGGCGTAAGTGATACTTGTCCATTTGGAAATTTCCAGTTAGTTAGCGATTCACAGTCTATACAGCATTTCATTACTTTGCATCAATTATTGCCACATGCTTGTATATATAGTCCATTTTTTATATCAGGGAATTCTGACCCATCTTCATCCAATTCACAGCGCCTTGTTGTAGATACTCCTATACAGTCCCAAGCCACTGAAATTTTGCCTAGTAAGACACTCAACATTAATCCCAATCAGAGTGCCTCTCAATCCAAAGAATTGATTGAGATGGTGTGTACCAGTGTTACAAGACTCAAACTTGACAAGCTGATTTTAGACTCAGACTCGGCATCCGGACTCGGCAAGGACTTGGCCAATCAAAAAATCCAAGAAACAAAGATTTTTAAGGATTTAAAACTTGTTTTCATGCATCATTTAGTCAATTAACATCAAAGACAATAATTGAGATAAATAGAAGCTACTTTGCACACATACACAAGTTTATATTGATCACATAAGTATAAATGCAAATTTCTGAAGATAACTTATAGACTGTCTATGATCATCTTGATGGCCTCAAACAGAACCATGGTTGCCTAAGTCTGGATTAAACCCTATTTTTGTTCATCAGGATGATTTTCTTTAGTTCTTTTTCGTTTAGTTATATTTTAGTTTGCAGCTTCTTTGGAGACTCTTTTTGGCTCCCTCCTAATATTTATCACTAGCTTTCTTTTAAGAGGATACCAAGAATCTTAAGGATTATAGTTTTGTATTTGAATTCAATGAATAAATTTTCTTTTAGCTACTCCTAGAAATTATTTTATTCTACCATGTCCTCAAAAAAGCGTGAAAATCTTTTAGCTTGTACCTCATAGTTCCTTCTTACAAAGCAGATTGCCTCATTATCTCCATAATTAGCTGAGCCAGCCAGATACTCTCAAACTTTAAGAGAGCATTCTTTGGAGGACAAAACTAATTATCTCAAAGACATGTATCTTGAAGGATCCTCTATCATTATATGACGCCATCATGAAGGTGAAAACCACTAAACAAGAATCCATCTAATCTTTTGTCAGTGACAGTATAAACACCATTCCTTTTCATTGATTATAATAACTTTCTCTAAGTTGGACATTCAGCATAAAACTATTTAAATTTTTTTGTTGTAAATGATGCTCAGGCTTTCATCTACTGCTGCTCTTTTATGGGTCAAGGTTAGTATCTGCTTCAATAAGTCATGCTTCAGGAGCTAATAGATACCAAAATTTGGAAGTAGAACATTTTAGATGGTTAAAAGATTCTAATAATTGACTAATTTAGGAGGTAAACAAATCAGAAATACATAAGCCAAAAAAAATCATTAAAAACAATTAAAAAATGTATATTTTTCACTTTTTGGCTCTGCTGGCTACGGCAGAGTCCTAGCTGCGGAACTCGCAAAGTCAGGCAAGTCCTGGCAGGACTCTACAGGACTCGAGCAAGTCAGAGTCCAGAGGCCAAAAAACTCTGGAGCCCGGACTCGGCTCGGGACTCGCAGAGTCTTGCCAAGACTCGCAAAGTCCTGTAACTATGGTGTGTACATACAAAGAAGCTTTTGCTTAGGATTACCAAGATATGAGAGATATTCATCCTGCTACGTGTACACATCACATCTATATAGAAGAAGGGAGTGGACCAATGCGACAACCTCAGAGAAGATTGAATCCAGCCCTATGAGAAATAGTTAAGGAAGAACCCAGAAATTGCTTTACATTGGATTCATTTACCCTATATCTGATAGTCAATGGGTGTCTTCACTTGTTGTAGTACCTAAAAAGAATGGGAAATGGAGGATATGTGTCGATTATAGGGAAGGTTATAGGGCCCTTAACAAGGCTACCAAGAAAGATCATTTCCCACTTCCTTTCATTGACCAAGTCCTAGACACCTTAGCCCGTAAGAAATTCTTCTCTTTTCTTGATGGTTTTAGCGGGTATAATCAAATTTGTATTGCCCCGAGGACCAAGACAAAACTACTTTTACTTTCCCATGAGGCACATTTTCCTACAATGTCTTACCCTTCGGGTTATGTAATGCTCCAGCTACTTTTCAGAGACCAGTCTTGAGTATTTTTGCTGATTTGATTCATGACTGTGTGGAAGTATATATGGATGAATTTACTATTTATGGTGACACACATGAAGAAGCTAAGACACATCTTGAAAAGATGCTTAAACGATGCATTGATAGTAATCTTTCTTTAAGTCATTAAAAATGCCATCTCTTGATCTCTGAAGGTATTGTTCTAGGTCATTATATCTCTTCTAGAGGCATTGAGGTGGATCCTAAAACCATAGAAATTATACAAAATTTGCCAGTACCTACTTGCCCAAAAGAAGTACGTAGTTTCCAAGGACATGTTGGTTATTATCGCAGTTTTATTCAAAATTTCAACACAATTGCCTCAACTCTCTTTGAGTTGTTAGGGAAAGATGCAGATTTCTCATGGACACCTAGATGCCAGCAAGCCTTCAAGGAAATTAAAGGTAAGCTCATTTCTACACCTGTACTGCGGGGCCCCAATTGTGAACTACCATTCCATATACATACTGATGCATCGGATACTTCTATAGGAGCCATCCTTGGACAAAAGGAAGACAATTTCTTCTATTTCATCTATTATATCAGTAAGAATTTTACTAGTGCTGAGGTAAATTATATTGTCACTAAAAAGGAGTTCTTGGCTATTGTTTATGCTATAAATTAATTTTGCCACTATATCTCTAGATATAAATGCATACAAATCATTTTGCTATTAGATTTTTGATGAACAAACTAGTTGTTACAGGACGTGTGATTCGATGGTTTCTTCTTTTGCAGGAATTTGATATTACAATTCTTGACAAACCAGGACGGGAGAATATTGTGGCTGATTTTCTATAAAGACTGCAACATACAGATGAGCCAAACCCAGTGGATGATGCCTTTCCTGATGAACACCTATTTGCTATTTCTGTAAAAAGTCCTTGGTTTAGTGATATTGCTATCTTGTTGCCTGCAATTTTCCACCTCACTTCTCCCCTAAGAACAACGGAAGCTCATAGGATTCAGCAGACAATACATCTGGATCAATGGTTTACTTTTTCATACTAGAATTGACAATGTTATGCGTCGTTATGTTGCAGAAAAAGAAGTCTTTGATATCCTCCATGCCTATCATTCTGAGCATTGTGGCGGCCATTTTATAGCACAACGAACCGCTAATAAAGTCTTAAATGTAGATTACTACTGGCCAACGCTTCACAAGGATTGTAAAAGGTTTGTTCAACATTGAGATAAATGTCAACGGATGGATCAACCTACCCGCTCTAATGAAACTCCTTAACATCCCCAATTATCCATTGAACCATTTGAAAAATGGGGATTAGATTTTGTAGGACCCATTAATCCTCCTCAAAATAAGGAATATATTTTGGTTTGTTCAGATTATGTTACTAAATGGGTAGTAGTAGCCTTGAAACATGCTAGGGATACTAAGGTTGCCAACTTCTTGTATTCAGAAATTTTTACCAGGTATGGTGTACCACGGGAAATTGTCACAGACCAAGGGGCACAGTTACCTCTAACCTAATAGAAGCATTGGTCTGGGAATATGAAATCAAGCAGCGGAAGTTCTTTCCATATCATCCACAAGCCAATGGACAAGTGGAGGTGACCAACCGAGAATTGGAAAACATTCTCACAAAGATAGTAGCCTTGCACAAAAGAGATTGGGCAGAATGACTTCCTAAAGCAATTTGGGCCTATCACACAACTTGGAAGACCACCACCGACCTCACTCCATATGAGCTTGTCTATGGCAAGAAAATTGTCTTGCCAATTGAATTCGAAGTAAAGACTCTTCATACTGCCCTCTAGCTTGGGATGAATCTCAGTGAAGCACAGAAAGCAAGATTGGCTCAACTCCATTCTTTAAACGAAATGCGTCAAGACACGCTTCTTCATGCTAAATTGGTGCAACAACAACATAAGCAGTGGTATGACCATTTTATCCGGTCCCGAACTTTCCAACCTAGAGATTGGGCGTTACTTTATGACTCCCGCTTGCAGGACTTTCAAGTAAAGTTCCACACTCACTAGCTTGGGCCTTATGAAATTCAAGCTATCTACGATAATGGTATTGTGCACCTTTGTATTGTGGACTCTGAAAGAAGAGCTCTCCTCGTTAATGGTCGTCGCCTGAAACTCTACAAGCGGCCCCTTTCAAAGGAGATTTTCTTCTGTGATGCAATAAAGGAACTTATTGTTGTTCCTTTCAGACTCCTCAGAAATTGGTTTGTAAAAAATAAAAATAAAATAGAAGCAATAAAAGATCCAACAATGAAAACCCTCGAGCATTGTTTGCCAATTGCTATTTGAAAACCGGCTCACCGGTAGATAGTACCTGCATTAATAAACTTAGAGGTGGAAATTGAGTTCCTGACGCCTCTAAGCGGCGGTAGGCTGAAAACAGAGTCACCGGCAATCTACTATCGGAATGGAAAAAAAAACACTTTTTCGATAGGAAGTTTCTTTTGTTGGTATGATAGGTACATTTTCCTAGCACCTCCTATCATTTCTTTGCTGTGACAGGAGGTTAACTTGCCTCTGTCCATTGTATGCTCCCGTCATTTCGCATCCTCCTACCACTTTCCATCACTTTCACCAACTTCCTGTCTCCTCTTGTTGTCGGGTGATCGAATGCTTCCTTGGTCTCTTCCATGTCCAGCTTGCCACTTGGCTGCTTCGCTGTCATCCACCATGGTCTTTTTGTTGACTCATCTCCCCTATTGCCATGACTTCCGCTTTTCTTTTCACAATCCCTTTATTCCTCACCCATACTCTTTCATTATTGCTTCCCATCCTTCGCCTTCCTCGCGTGGCATGGATATCATCCTCTTTCTTGTGGCCACTTGTCATTGTTCCATCAATCTCTTGTCCGTTGCTCCCTCATAATTACTCGCCCAATCCGGTGAACTCGTGATGGACGCTTTGCACGTATTTCTGGCATTCTGCTCTGGTCCTCTGTCGTCAGGGTTTTCAATTTTCAATCATTGATAGTGTATTGGTATCGAGATTTCTTTTCATGATGTATTATTTTCCTTTAATTTTTGTTTTCTTTTTACCATCTATCATTTTTGTGGCAACCGAGGACGTCGCCAACCTTTCCGCTTGGGTTCTAGCAACATGTGAGACACAATGGTTCCAGCCACAGCATAAGAGACAATCTCTCCTACTTCTCAGGGAAGGCTCCCCCCTCTTACTACTACTAGAATCAACAAAACACTTAACTACTTATTTACACTAAGTTGGATCAGGGCGGGAAACTCATCCTATTCTCTTATTTTAAAATAGATGTTACTATTACAATACAGTCTTAAAACAATAGTGTATTTCACTTACAAAGCATCTATTGGAGCAATAATTCTAATAAACAAAAGATTAGAGGTAAGAATAATCTTCAGCGTACCAGCACTTTATGTAACCAAGAAGCTCATGAAAGCTCAAAGTCTTTCCATGGTTCCTTATGAGATTTTGAGAACAAGAATGAAACACGTGTGCAGCTCAAAGTCTCCAACATGTATTTCACCTGAACTCAAATTATAACTTTGAACCCAATATGCAACTCAAAGTCTGCAAGATTGAATCCAAATCCCTCTTGAACAAAGCCCTAAAACTCACAATCAACTCAAGAAAATGTCGTCACATAACAATTTGGATTGGCACAAACTCTCAAAACAACAAACTTCTTTTATTGAAAGCAATTTAATCTACATCCAAGCACAAAGTCTTAGAGTGCATATACAAACTGGTAGAGTTTTCTTGCATTGCCAAAAGATGAAAAATACAATGAACACCCTCCTTTATTTATAGGTCAGGGGCTGAGAGAGAAAGGTGGGAGAAACCCAAAAAAAATTGACCTATTCCCTAACTAACTTTGACCTATTCAAACTACAGGTCCTAACTAACTTGACTTGCAATTGGATTACATGTTACAACTTTGCAGGTGATAATATCACATGCAATTACATCATCCTTTGTTGGTCTTCCTGTCACTAGATTACCAAATGTCGAAAATCTTCAAATTTGTACATGAGTGGGAACATTTGTACTTTGACCTTTGCTTGAAATCAGTCTTAAAAGCTTCTTATGCTCTCAATCGTTTTCACTTTTTCACCTCGTAGACTCCATCATGTGATTGATTTCATCTTTGTGTCCCAATCTTCGATTTTGTTTGCAAAATAATACTGATGCCATGATTTGTTGATTAGGTAGATCATGCAAGCAAACATGAGAAGCCGTGGATCTTTCTTCCAAGCTAGAACTTTGCAAATTTGGAGATATGCATGTTGGATATGACTGGAAGGCCTTTGAGCAATAAAAGATGGAAGAAAGTGGTTGAAATCATCCTTTCAAATGGGAGAAAAGATGAAAAAAGAGGTTATTCTGGAGCACTACACGTGGATGAAACGTAAGCTTTGAGCAAGGAAATGAGATGTATATGCATATATATACAAATGGGAAGGTTATTTACTCATAAGTGGGGTTTTTATGTCCCATTACAAGTCATCTGGAAAGCTCTTGATGCCTACTAACAGGTTTTTGAAGTCTATTTGCAGCCTTTAGGAAAGCGTCAAAAAGTATGTAGAAAACACTTGAAGGTGGGCTTTTTTGCTTGCACTATATATAGGAGAAAAACCTTGCTCTTTTTGGGTAAAACAAATTTATGGAAGGGGTTTTTAATCCCAACTGCACAAGCAAAAAAAAATGAGTACCTTGCATTGCAACTATGGAAGAATTTCATTGAATTTGAGGAAGATCAACACTTGAAAGAAATTTACATTTGCAAATGAGGGGAAGAACTTTCATTGTTTCAAAGAAAACAATACTTAAAACAAGAACTACAAATCTGAAAATGATTTGTAATGACAAAAAAATATATATAGAACAAGAACAAAAACAAAAACAAAACAAGCCCTAGGTCGCACCAAAATGTTAATGTATTGTAGCTTTGATCAGATTATTCCTATCAATAAAATCAAATGCATAAGTGGCCTATCGGCCTTGAGCATTTGATCACTATCCTTTTCTTCTGTATTACTGTTATGATTTTTGGTTATCATATATATGATTATTAATAAGTTGCCAATCATGTATATATGTATATATATTTAATATTGTTAATATAGATGATATTATATATATACATATATACATGATCTAAACTGCAATTAATCATATTATTCATATAAATCATACTGCTCATACTATGAACTATATTAATTTTAATTATGCTGTTAATAACATGTTAGTATTAATTATATTGTTAATACTTATTAATGCCTTCATCTATATTGAGTATCAATTTACATTATATATATATATATATGCTATCAAAGATAGCATCTAATGATACCAATATGTAGATTGGTTAATGATTAATGAGAATCAATAATATTAATGAGGCTGTGATTTGAGCCAATGTCTGCATCATATGAAGGTCCATTGGTTTATGAAGGAGCCACGTCACTTTCCAAGCACCCACGTCAGAAGAATTTTGACTTCCTCCAAGCTGCTATGATATTTCCAAGCCCAACCACGTTACCTTCAAGCTGTTACAGGTTCCATACTTATTCTGAATTAATATAGTGGTCTTTCTTTAAAATTTGAGCATTGTAAATATTTGCAGAGAAGCATTTAGTAAATAAAGTTGAGTGTGCAATCTTAGACTGCATTTACAATTTCCATGCATTGTAAATATTTATTTCTAAAAAGTCAAAAAGCTTATATTACAAATTACAAAAAAAATACAATCCAAGAGAACAAAACAATTTGCAGCAGAGATCAGAGATAGAATCCGAACTGGGTTCTTACAAATGACTTGGGTCACATTTTACATTTTATTTATACTTGCTATGAATGATATTTTACATACCATTCTCATATGAAGGTAGAACTTGTGGTCCTCAAATCAAGGACCAAGACGATGAATGAACTATGCACAAGCAATTCAAACTAGACAATTTTCTGCTATTAAGAGCTTTTACCATACACTTGAAGCTACCTATGATAGAAGTAGATGCAGGCTACGATTCTAGCCACTTCTTTGTGGGAAACTCAATGTAGACTACTGTTGATGTCAGTTTTGTACCACTACATAACATATAGGAATTGAATACTTGATACAGGATATCAAACACTCAACCCTCTCTTGAAAAGTAAATACTCATGAAGAGCATGAGAAAACTCCAAGTTTCCTTACACCTGTGGATACTAACTCAGTTATATTAATGTGATTTGCTGGTTAATCACGTAGGCGGGCTTACGTTGTTCATTCAAAGATAACTTGGTGGTACTTCGCTTGCTTGACTTGTTCTTTTC
>MU225308.1:82036-97016 GCA_018584345.1 Thuja plicata
AACCTTGGAGTTTTCTCATGTTCTTCATGAGTATTTACTTTTCAAGAGAGGGTTGAGTGTTTGATATCTTGTATCAAGTATTCAATTCCTATATGTTATGTAGTGGTACAAAACTGACATCAACAACTACCATAAGCTATTTTAACAATAACGAAGTTGAATTATGGATGGAATAGTTGTTATTAACCATCATGAAAATTTACATATACTTTTTGGTGTTTACATATCATTTGAATGTTAAATCATAAATCATCACTACTAATCAATTCATATCCAATAAAAATAGAACATTATATTTTCTTAGTCATTAATTCTTATATATTTGAGTCTCTCTTGTTCAGCCCGTGTATTTGGGGTGTTTTTGTGCTAACTTGTTGCTCTTCTTCATGTGAATGGCCTTGAACAAGCTCCAATTGCGCTCACAACTTGATGAACTACAAGGCTGGCATAAGATTCGGAGGGCAAGTCTGTAATGTCCCCTAAATAAGTATTCACTGATGATGTAATAAATAGAGTTAATTATTTAATATTAGTTGAAATTTCCTTAAACTAATATTAAATAATTACCAATAATAAACAATATTAATTATTTAAATATTAGTTAATATATTATAAACTACTATTTAAATAATTAATCAATTAATTAGATTGAAAGGCAGTTCATTCACAGGAATTCCTACAGGAATCCCTTCCAATAAAATGTCATTTCAGTGAATACTTATTTAGGGGACATTACGAAGTCTTTGCAGATTTGGTGCATTTCCAGCCTTTTTTCCTCTCCCAAACACCACTTTGCAAATAACAAATTGTCAAATGAGTGCTTTTTGGGCTGTCAGTCCCTATTAGCAGACTGCGGCTGACATTTTATCGGCGATAAGTTTGGATTCTTGCTGTGATAAGTTTGCAAAATATCCACAATAAAGTTACATAATTTATCTAAGTTGCCGATTCGGGTTCGGGGACGGATTTGGGCTCGCGAATCCAGTTTGTGGATTCGCGAAAAAAAAATCTGCCGTTTGGGTTCGTAGGGGTTCGTGAGTGTGTGTGTATATATATATATATGCATTATATATACAAAAAATAAGCGAAATATACATAATTCTAAAACTAAATCATTTCATAGTATGATTCTATGATGCTTGATCATTGATCAATGCAAAATCTCAAAGATTCAAAACATTAAAATTAAATCATAACATCAGTTCAAGTATCATTGTTTGAAGTTCAACTAATGGATTAATAATTTATTGATATTCTCTTCTTCATCATCATCATCATCTTCTATATGGAGCCTAATAAGACTCAAAGGTTAATTTTTCCCCACTTTTATTGGCGCAATTTCCACCCCAAATTATTAAATGGGGGTTTGGGGGTTTCAACCGACTTTAATTATTTTATAAAGGCTCCAAGAGTTATTTCTAAAGGCAAAAAAATCTTCTTAATTTTACCACTTTACATCTTGGCTGGCCGCAGGTCCCTGTGGATTCGTGCAGATCCGCATGGGATCCTCGAGGATCCTCATTTTCTCCTCCCGATCCGTGCGGGATCCGGGCAGGGTCCGGATTTGGACCTGTGGATCCGTTTGGATCCGCGGGCCACGGATCCATCTAGGCGGATCCAAACGGACCCACAGGTCCAAATCCGGACCCTGCCTGGATCCAGCACGGACCGGGTCGAGAATCCGGACCCGGACCCAGACCCGGATCAGGGGTCAAATACACGAATCCAGCAGCTTAGTAATTTATCGCTGTCTCCAACTTATCGCGATAAGTTCTCTTATTGGCGATATATCAGCACTATTTTAATCTATGGCTAGGATTGTTATTATTATAATCTATATTTATTAATTTCGATAAATGTACACCTCTTTTTTTGTCTTTCAGCTAAAAGCTCTTCCTATGTAACTACTTTCTTACATCTCTCTATATTCCATATAATGAATGTTGGAATACAACTCCTTTCTTTTGCATAGATGTGAGTGTGCACCTCTTGGCATAACAAATAGAACACTTAACCACACATTGAGGTAAAGTGGCAATATATAGAGGCTTTGAGTTACATGTTTAACTTGAGTTACATGTTTAACTCTTCTTTTAAGTTTTTAACTCTATAAAATATATGTTCTTCACCACTTTTCTTGAAGGTGGTATATAGTTATCATGTTATCTTGAAAACTCTCATGATTTATATAGTGGAGAGATTGTAACCATTGTAAAATTTCAAGTTCTTAATACCTGTTGGATTTTCTTCCGTCAAACTCTTTCCCCACTTCAAGTATGAAGTGTCAGTTTTGTTGTGGTATAAATTGTTAATTTATTATTTTTGCTCAGAATTTAATGTTTAGTTGATATTGGCATAAAAAGGAATTATAACATGTAGTTATTAAGATTATTAACATTGACTTTTATTTAAAGATGAAATGAAGAGCATCTAAGGTGGAAATTCTAAATAAGTGTTTACAAACTCCACATGTGGTTTTATACAAACTTTTGTGAAAATAATTTATTTTATACCTAAAGGCTAAACTTACTGCAGATGTACCAATTTTTCCCAGTATAAACAACTAACATATGAAAAGCATTTTTTTTCAAAAAATAATCGACATGTTATTTCCACATTAGTAACAAACCAAGATAACATGCACGTAGCTTTATGAGAATGAGCAAGTTGTTAAGCATAATTATGAAATGATTAACAAAGGAATAAGAAATGAATGCTAGGGATGGCTGCTACCTTTTCTCTTAAAATGTGCATGACAGATTCTGCATGTTCCACCCAATATGACATTCCAAGTGTCTTCTTTGCAGAGGTTACACATGCAGGATAAAGTACCTGATTCAACTGATTGCATGTGTAGTTCTCTTCAACTTCCTAAGGAAATTCTCAAAGAATTTAGTGTGACTTACCTGTAATTCCAGTAAATTAACTCTAACCCAAGGAGGTAGCCAGCCTCTAAATGCCTGCTCAAACAGAAATAAAGATATAATAATCAGTCCAAATAAAATATGAACTATAATTCACCATTTCATTATTGTGATATGCGATTGTTGTCAGAGCAGAAATCTTTTAATGATGCTACATGACATTAAAACCAGAAATAGTAAGACTGTAGAAGATAATCAAAATTATAGATATCAAAATTGATTCTTAGGATTATAAATCATCTGTTTTATGTTAAGCTGACATCTCTCTTAGAAACAGCTAAAAAATTCTACAGCTGAAAAATTAATGCCTATTAAATATATGATGAAATTAATAACTATGCAGATTTTTAAAAACATAATAACTTCTGCTTATATAAAGATGTTAACTTCTATTTACATAAACATGTTCACAAGGCATCCTATGATAATGTTTAGATATAGCTGATATGCAATCCCTTTTGATATCATAATTAATAAATAATGAAGCTGGCATACATTGCACCCTGTTGAAGTCATCAAAAGGACTCATACCAACATGCAGTGCCTCATTCTCTTTTCTTCATTGTCTATCAACACTAACATTGGTATCATGGCAAGTTGAGAATGTTGGGGAAGCTCAGAAAAGGTACAACACTTGTGATGTGTCTTTGGAAAATGTAGGGAAGAGAGTGTTCAAAAAGTCAGGAAATGCTGAAGGAATTGCCATGTGAAGGAAAAGTGAATTTTGAAGGCCATGTGAAGGAATACTCAAAAACACCAGGAAATGCCAAATGTGCTGTTGTATGAAACCAGAACAAAGGCATTTGCAGCATGAATAAAACTCCCAAAGCACCTAGTCATGTTGAGGGCATCCTACAATCACAAATGAAGGCGCAGTCATGTGGAGGGTGGAAGTTGCACGGTCATGTGTGAAGTTTGTTCGCAGGTATTTTGCACAGGTATTTGGTGATGTGTTTCAAATGGTATTAGAGCTACTGTTCCTAAGTGTATAGATAGATCACTGAATATGAAGCAATCTACACCAGTACCATAGGTTGGATGAAATGGGTATTGAGATCATGTTCGTTGTCCTCCAATAGGGATTGAAGCTGGATAAAAGGTGCACATAGTTCCTCCACTAAGAGAGAGTAGGTAGAGGAAGTGAGAGATGTTTCCTCCAGAAAACTTTGTTGGGTATGGATAGAATGTGATTTTTATAGCAGGTTAGAAGTTGCATATGAAGATGAAAAAGAGGAAGAGTCTAGTGTTGGTTGTGGACAATCCCTTGGGAATTTCAATCCTTGCCAAGAGAGAAAGAATGTACATGGTTAGAATGAATGAAATGAGGGGTATGATGAGAGGCTTGAAGGAGACCAAAGTAAAAATGCAAAAGATATGATAAGAGGAAAATATGGGTATGAGGGAGTCCCATTATTTTCCTGACAAAGATGCATTTGTAAATGAATTTGTATATGCAGGTGAAGAGGACAGAGGAAAGATTACAACAATATGCCTTAATGATGGCATGAAGAAAAAAAGCAAAGATGAAGTTGTAGAGGTTGAGGATGAGAAAGAGGAGAGTACAATACAGGCTAGGATTCCTTTAGAGGACATGAAGATATTTAAAAGTACAGCTGAAATTGAAGGTGATGTTGCAACTGTGACAGAAAAAGGTAATGCACAATATTTTTCATTTTTATGCTGAAGAAGAGAATGGATTGGATAAAGATGAAAATATTGTAGTAGATAGTGAGAAGAATGTTGCAATGACAACAAAGGAAGAGGCAAAACCATACATTCATGAATTTATAAGAGGTGATTTGTATATTGAGAAGTGTGATATAGAGGGTGTAGAGATAGAAAAGAAAGTGAATACAGAGATTGGTTTTATAATGTCGATTTATATGCAAAAAAGCAAATGTATGTTATTACAATGAATAGTGCAGATACATGTTGGTGGAGGTGCCCAGAAAATGGTGGGTTGTATTCAGTGAGAGAAGAGTGAGAATTTCAATTGGTAGAGGAGGTCGGATTATGTTGGAGTAGATTCCATTTTGGAGAAGAGGAGTGAAGAGAAGATTTGGTGGAGAAGGATGTGGAATGTTGCAGCTAGATGTTGGAAGAGGCAAAGGAAAAAGTATTTTTATGAGCCTAATGCAATGATGGAGTTTGTTGCAGGTTGTTCACAACTTGAAAAGATAGTTCTACTATCATACTCCATTTTGTGAGCCCATGCTCATAAATTTCTTACCTGGTGTATCTGATGCAGGAGCATCCAAGCTCACAAGCAATCCTGCATCACCAAAAAAGAATTATTTTTTCATTTTCAATTTTTCTATTATTAGTTTAGGTTGGTTCTTCAAGAGCATCGAAAGGATAAAATCTTCATTCATCAAGACTTGGCTTCCATTTCTAAAATCGAAGGCAACTAGGTTGTTTAATGTGATATGCCTTAAATTTTAAAATCAAGAACATAACATGTAAATAATGAGGCAAGCAAATAAAACATACCTTGTCATGTACCTATAGTTCTTGCATAGTAGTTAGCTCCTCATTGCATCTACATTCTTAGAAATATTTCCATAATACACTGACCCAATCATAATGCATCACCACACACATGAGCATCCATACATACACATATATACCCATGCATCTACATACCTATATACATGCATACTCATATACATACACATTTCCACATATATACACATGCATGCATACTCATTCATACACATGCATATAAGTACATACATACATGGACATACACATACATGCGCATCTACATGGCTACATCATGCATCAGCATACCATGTGGGGATCACTGATATATATATATATATGGCATGACATCATTGATATATGAATATATACATACATGCTACAATGATCTATCATCTAATCGTTCTAACATGTATGGATATATCCATACAGCAACATGCTTCAGTATCATATTCAGAGATGATATTATTGATCCATAATCGGGTGTCACTGCTGATTTATGGATAAATGAGTAATTCATGATTATAATGATTACTCATAATAATCAGCATGATTATTATGAGTAATTAAAATGTCTACAGAAATGGATACTTATCGGCATTTGATCATTTTATCATTCCATACGATTAATCTTAATCGTATTGCATTATCGGTTCACAATAACCAATCCACTTATTGATGTTAATTAATTAAGGCAGCAAACATAACAAATGAATGCAACGGTTCACCATGCCCATTCAAATATTATATATATTCAATGTCGATCGGCTATGAAGGATGTCGATTGAAGAATAAATATTATACTTGTTCCCTTGTGGACTTATCGCTCTCATTGAGCATTATCGATTGCTGACGCAACCTTGTCATATCCAAGTGCAAGCATCATAACAGTCATATCAGAGACGGCACCATACAGAGCATATTCATATCTCCATATCAGAGACGGCTCAAGGAAATAAGCAGATTGCATATACACTACAGAGATTATCAGAGACGGCATACTACCAGTGATAATCCCTATAACAGCAGCATATAATTTATTGTTTATCAGAGACGGCTGGCAGGGAATGTGCGCGAGACATATTAGCATAGAATCACATTGAGATTCAAACTCTTATTGCAGACATAGCCTTATAAGCTTGTATTCCATTGTGGGATTGGAATTACAATTGTAAATATATACATATTGTCCATCTCCATTTTGCATTATCCAGTGATTGCATCATAATACATTGAATTTCCTATATTCATTAATACATTGTCATTGCATTATACATTACATATTGCTGCATATTGTATCACAATTCATTAGTTCCTTTAAATCATTTTAGCATTTAGAATTACCAGTCATATAGAATTACATTAGCATAGCATTTGGAATTACCAGTCAAGCATCATTTCATATTACATTTGCATACATTTGTAGAAGAATCTAGTAATTCCAGTAGTGTCCTAATTAATATAAAAAGGGGACATTACATTTAATGCGACCATATTACACTATTTCAAGGTTTCCAGGTTTGAAGGAGTCCATTGGCATGGTAGAGGAAAGTTGTCAAGGAAAATAAATTGAAATTAGTTAATTTGGATACCTAGGGAAGTGTATAAGGCAAGTGGCCATTGGCATCCCATTCTTGTTTGATTCTTTCATTTCAAATGCCTAAAATGGAGGGAAAAATCAGTGATTTTTGAGGAAATAATTAAAGACTTCAATTTCCCAAAGAGCACAACTTGGTTCTTTTCTTATTCACTTTTCAAAGGAATTTACAACATCAATTCCTTGGATATAGTTTAGCAAGCTTGGGTTTCATATCTGGAAGCATTTCAAGCATAAACAAAGGAATTTCAAAAGACAATTTGAGGGAAATGAAAGCACAGATTTGGGTGTCTCATGTTATTATAAATCGATATATACAATAGAAATGAAAGGCTCTATTTATAACAAATTACATGACGATGTTTCTAAACGAAACACTACTGAATAGAAGCAAGAAATAGAAACTTACTAAAGCAACTAAGATGACCATTAAAAAAACATTGAATGATTTTAATGCCCTCCATTAATGGTCATCATCCTAACTACCCTACATAAGACATAATTTGTAGGTCTTTTGGTCACGAATATATAGAAGGTTGCGTCCTCTTCAGAACGCTCTACGAAATGAGTCTGTTGCTGAGACCCTCCATGATTTCATAGAAACTTATGGAGACGACCAAGATAACCACAATCCTTCCAACCTGAAGTTGGGTAACAGAAATGTCCCTCCCTGTAGCCAGACACACCGAGTTCATCTTCTCAAACTGAAACCACAATTTTGAGGAAAAATGCCAAACCCTCCATTGCTTCAAAAAAATAGATACGAAAAAATTGGAAAAAACTTTTGCAGATAGCACTACAACCCAAAACAAACTGCAAGAAACTACGATTTTTGTGGAAAAAACCGACAAAAAGTTTTATTTCCAAAAAACTCAAAAACCCTGAGACCAACAACACTAGTCATGATTTTTTTTGGAAAAAATAAAAAAACCAGAAATGATTATTTAGGAGAAAATTAAAAAGAAATCATACAATAATTGTTTTTGGGAAAAATTATAAATTTTACAGTAATTGTTTTTGGGCAAAAAATTATAAAACTCAACAGTGATTATTTAGGAAAAAATTATAAACCCCAAACAATTTTCTTTTTAACAAAAAAATCTTGGCCTGCTTTGATACCATGTTATTATAGATCCATATATACAATAGAGACAAAAGGCCTTATTTATAGCAGATTACATGACGATGTTTCTAAACGAAACACTCGTGAACAGAAGAAGGAAATAGAAACTTACTAAATCAACTAAGATGATGACTAAAGAAACATTACATTATCTTAATACCTCACAAGGGTTATAATCTCTATAAAATGCAGCATTTAATCATCTTTAGAACCAGCAATCAATAGCAGCAAGCTTGGAGAGAGAACTTGCAGGTTACTCCAGAGAATTGAATGAAGAATGCAGTATATTAACACCAAAATTATCTTTCTAGGATTAAGATAAATACCAAGTTTTGTCTAAGATTTTGCTAATGATCCTCCCTTTCCTTTGAAATACAGTTAAATCAACTGCATCAACAACAACATATTTGCCTTCAAATCTCAGAAGTCACAATCCATCATCATTGGGAATGCTTCTCCTATGTTTGACGTAAAGGACATCCTTCTATGGGGAAAAGTTCTCAACGAAGAAGTGATGGTTGTTACATATTGATCCTCCTTTTCTATACTTATCTAATTATAGCCCGAAAAAATCCATCAAACATGGTAATTATCTGAGAAGCAGTAACTGTATACAGTAGCTGGGCCATTAGAACCAATGAAGAGTCTACTTTAACGACATCTGAATGAAATTTTGGACATTCAAGCAAAACCTGATTTTCTCATCCTCTTTTAATAGCAGCACAATATTAGCAGTCCATGTGGAGCATTTGATGGAAATTAGCATTATGGAAAATCAGCAGTTATTAAATTTTGGTCAACCAGCAGCTTTTAATTCTCCGAACACATGGCAACCTCTTTTAATTTTATGCAGTGAAATTATAGTGAAACGAGTAAACAGTTAAAAATATCCTACAAGAGAGAAGCTGGGAGATTACTAGAACCCAACTTGGGAGAAGAGTAAGAAGCAAGCACAGAGTTACAAATAGTGTCATTAAAAATACCCTACAAGTGAGATGCAGGGAGATTACAACTTTACAAGAACCCAACTTGGGAGAAGTGTAAGAATCAAGCAGAAAGTTATAAATGGTGTCTTACTCAGTTACAGAGATGACGGGCATGAGGACACGGTCTCAAGGACAACAGATTTTATCCCAAAACCTAGGGATGACAAGGGAATGCTGAGGGGATGGGTATCGATATAATCTGAACAAACTTAAAGCAGCTGAAATTTTAAAAAGTAGATATAATATGCTGAACTTGAAATGAAATCCCTCCACCTATTTAGCCTTTTTCGGATTTTTCAGATGTTTTTAAGTTACCTTTTTCTTTATATGCATCAAATGGAACAAGTTATCCAATCCTAAGAAAGAGGGACGTCCCATCCAAGTCCACAAGTTCCTAGGATGTGTTACAGCCCTACAAGTTTTCAAACAAGTTTTATTTGTTGAAAAAGTCTCTGTTAGCAAAGGTAAGAAGAGGAACAGAGCGCAACTAGCAGCAGTTCTGAAGATAAAGTCACTATCACACAATAAAAGGGCACATTGGTTGTAAAGAACAAGAATCCATGTAATTGAAGCTTTTTATGGCAACAAAAACCCACAGATCATGCGATTGAAGGGTAAATGAAACAAATCACACAATCAGCAGGTTATTGCTGGGATAAGTGAAGAAATCGTGCAATTATTATGTTCAAACATTGGCAAAGCAAATAGAATCACTATTAAGAAGGAAGTGCCCAAGCATTTAGACAATAACTAAACTGTGCAGGCCGGCTTCTTTAGGAGAGAAACAAGGACCGAATGGAATTAAGGAATAATCAACAAGAGTGATCAATTCTCCAATCAGCAGCAATAATAAACAAATCCTTGTTAATGATTAAACCAAATGATGAAGACAAATAAAAGGAGCGATTAATATATAAGATACATTTGATTCATTAAAAGTTCTATATTGTGTTAAAGAGAAAGTGCGACTTCATAAAAAATTTGGCCAGCAATTACAAGATATACGCAGCAATTATGTAATGATCAGAAATGACGACAACTTCATGAAATCAAGGGCAGTGATCCAGTATGCAGCAAGCAATAATGTCTAAAAGCATTAACAAGCAGCAAGAAAAGTACAAAGAAAAAGATAGTGACTGAAAAGCATAAGAGCAAGCAATTATAGTTGACAATGCAGCAATCTTTATCAAGTAAAATTCATAAAGGAAGCGCCCATAGTGCTTAAGACAATAATGAAAGGAAGCGATCATTATTAAGACAATAATTAAAATATAGCAGCAGCGACCGCTTTGACTAATTGTGTTTTTAATAATCACAAACAGCAATTAGACAAGACAGAAAACTAAAAGAAGCAACAAACAAATGAAGGGAAGATGTATTTAAACAACAGCGATTGGCTAGCAAAGTCAAATCTTGTAAAGACAGATATTATGGTGTGATTCATTAGTTTGCAAAAGGTACAATTAATGCTAAATGAAAACGAGAGTTACAAAATTAAAGCCCAAACAGCCACAATAGAAAGGATATGTCTCTTCAATTCAAAAGGGTATAGGACCATTAGAGATAAAGATATTTATAGAGATTGGGAATGATTGAGAGAGGTGTGAGTAAGTATATGGAATAGAAAGAAGATTTTACATGAAGTAGGTATGAATGAATGTGTAAAAAGGAAAGGAGCACAAGAGATTTAAAAGATATATATAATTCTGTTATAAAGAATATTACACACTAATGAAGGGTTACCTCTCTTGATAAAGAGGTATGTTCGAGTAATATATGAGTGTAGAAGTGAATAGTGTAAATGGTAAAAAAGAACACAATCTAGAGAAGCCATTAATATGCAGATTTATAAAGACTTTATAAGCAGACTTATGTATGAGCATATTTGTGAAGACTTAGTGATGCAGATTTGATAAGGGATATAGGCAGTTTGGATAAAGGAGATATACATATTTGACGAAGGCTATATCCAAACTTGACAAAAGAACACAAAGATTTGAAAGAAGCATATGCAGATCCAAAAAGAATACATATGGAAGTGATTGAATCAATTTTCTAAAGAGCATTACAAGAAAATCATTTATAAAGCAGATTGTATGAAGAATTGAAAAAGAAAATATATGAAGATTAATTTGGAGATCATTCAAGGAAGATAAATTCGAGAGGAAGAGTTGCATTGAACAAAAGATCAAAATCATTCATCAACCGTTGTAGAAGCAAAACTAAAAACTATCAACTATCAAGGTGGAAACTTAGTATAAGGGGTCAGTGCCTCTAGTGAGTTGGTGCTCACGAATCAATCAAGAGGTTGGTGCTCATGAAGTGATCAAGGGGTTGGTGCCTATTAACTTTGCAAAAGAAGAATAACGTAAATGCATTGATTTGTCGGCGTTTTCTCCCATTAGGGTTTCCACGTAAACATTGTGTTATTGTGTTCTTATGTGCACGATTGTTGAAATTTAGTAAATAATACTATTGTGGTTCATAAAGTTTATATTGGTAAAAATGGTCATACTGATTCAAACACCCCCTCAGTATAACCATGTGCTCTTCAATATAGGTACCTCATCACTTTAATCATCCTCATCAGAAATGATAGTCACCTAGCCCATATTGCCTCCACTATGTTGAGAGTCATTATAATTCATCTTTGCAACTGAACATGAAGATCTCCTTTTTCTAGAATGTGTTTCTGAGGTTTTTTTTATTCATAGAAATGTTATGCATGTGTAGAAGGGAAGAGTGGTATTGTCGTATTTATAATGTTTGTCATAATTTCTAAAGATTTTAGTATTTTACCAGTCCCAATCAAGATTGTTTGCCTCCTTGGGTAAACTAGACAATTACAGAAGTAAATGCACGGAACATTATAAGATAAAGCCAGAGAACAGTTTTCTATTCATTCATCCGTAAGCACAATGATTACAATAATATACTTTCCGTTCATACCATCATGCTTACCCTAAGGTAGTACAAGAATATAAAGGACCGAAGGGGTGCAACGTTTCGCAACCGTGACCCAACTACCTAACCTCCGATCACTAACTAATTCCCAACGACGTACATGACATTATTCCCGACAACATCATCCCCCCAAAAAAAAAGTCTTCTCCAATGACTAACAAAAAAATGGAGACAATGCTAATACAACAACAAAATCATGACAAAATCATGACTGAGAAGAAGGGGGTTGAGGAAGCGTCCCTGAAGAGGCCGACTGCAGCCAAGCAAGCGCGCAACGCATAGACCTGCTTCCTCGGCAGTTACACCCTCCAGAGCTCGAGACTGTGCGGAAGCCACCACCTGACGGCCTCGAACAACCATGTTTGCGAGGTAGGCCTCAATGTCCTCCCTAGCGAGCTCCGTCGAGGGCTCCGGCGGAATGATGGACTCAGGTCCAGTCAGCCCCATGGTGACTACGGTACTCATATCGGCCAAGTGCACAGCCTCCTTGCCCAAGTCCATCACACAACCCTCCTCTACCAAGTGATCAATGTGGACCCTTGCAGGTGAGGCCGATGCATCCAAATCGATCACCTCCAGGGACGCATCTCGTCGGGGAGAGAGAATTGTCACTCCAACTAGGCTAAGGGTGCCATTTGGAAGCGCCAACTAAGCCAACTGCACATACCTTCAATGGAAGAAGGATCGGCTGGAGGTGAAACCAACAAGTCGGCATCAATTGTAACCACAACATCTGTCCCAACCACGTCCAACTGAACTTGGCCCTACCTCATAGGCTGCTCTGACTCACCCTCAAGGACATCTCCACCATCCAACCTCTCTGACTCATCTACCCTTTCAGCCACAGGTACCTCTACTGAAGGTAATGCCTCCGGCACTACTAATGGAGTCATGGTCACTGGTGTCCGCGGCTGACCAAAAGTGGGGATGGCCTCTTGCATAGAAGCCAAACTCACGGATGTGCAATTCTAGCCAAACGCCGCTACTGGGGCAGTCAGATGTGTTGTCTTGGATAGCATCGGTCGGGTAAAGAGAACCGGTGTGGACGCAGCAGGAGTCGCTACGGCAACAGCCACCTCCATAGGGTCATGCTCCGATGTATCATCCTCATCTGAGTCACTGTCCTCAGAAGTCTCGCCCATTGTCTACGTCCTCGGACACGGACCCTAAAACTACTTCCCTGCGCCGCTTCTACTCTGGAAGAACCTTCTGACCAGTAGGGATGTCCAAGTGTCTCCAACACATAATAGGAGGCTCACCTGGGGCCAAGAGTTTTGGTTTAACCTCCCTCGACAGAGTGTCCTTAGGAATCTGCCTAACTAAGGCGCCCAGAAGTAATTCAATCGCATCATGTGGCATGTAGAAGGTTTTGTGTTGTAGAGTCATAAACTCATGCATGTGTTCTGACAACAACTCGCCCCAGTCATACCCTTTGCCTCCCATCAAATTGTTCATAAGGGATATCTGTGGAAAAGAAATATCGGAAGCACGGCTTGAACCTGTGAGCCTGCTCTTAACCACGACCATGAGACTTCGACAGTGCCCTTCCCTGACAAAAGACTTCTTCACCCCTCAGCCTTGTGAAGACTTTCTAATAGTCTTTTTCTGCCTCGGAGAGGTTATCCCTACATATCAGCCGTATATAAAACTCCTTTGCCTCTGTGGTGAGTTTCTTGCCGTTTAGATCAATCTTTTGCCCCGCATCCGATAAGCCAAACACCCGTCTAAATTCCACGACTGTAAAGGAAATTTGAACATTATAGTTCATATAGGAGACTGTGCTAATTCTGGAGAACCTGTCATATGTTTTGACCATTGCGCGCAGTGAGCCTTCAAAGGCTTTATTACAAAAAATGGGCATTTGAATGACCCACTGTACCTAAGCCCTTCGCAGACTTTGTTTTACCGGATCGCTCTCCCGTGTCTCTTGCCACCACTTCCAGCAGTCCAGTCCATTCAGACCTTCGAAGGTTATGGTCTGAGGCATGACATGAACCCTGGAAGAAGTTGCAGAAGCCATCTGTCGTTGCACTTTCGATCTGCTCTTCTTCGCACGCTTGAGGGAAAGACCTACACATTCTTATTCAGATTCATACCACTGCTACTGGAATCATCTGCTAACTTTGTCCTCCAAGTGTGTTTCCCTGCTGAATTCATAACCGTTTTCTTGTTGTCTTTTGTTGCTTATAACTACCTATCCTCGATAAAAAAAAACTTCCTTGTCATACTATAAATGAAATTCGTTATAACCGTAAGGATTTTATACCCTTGCCTTTTGTTGACGTTAGTTTTGTACCACTACATAACATATAGGAATTGAATACTTGATACAGGATATCAAACACTCAACCCTGTCTTGAAAAGTAAATACTCATGAAGAACATGAGAAAACTCCAAGGTTCCTTACACCTGTGGATACTAACTCTGTTATATTAATGTGATTTGCTAGATAATCATGTAGGCGGGCTTACGTTGTTCATTCAAGGATGTCAGATTCTTGCCATGATGATGATGGGACTTAGCTTTGCAATGTATACTCGATAGATCTATCTCCTTAATTTATATCACTTCCAACTTTGCTCATCAAAACTCTCACTACTAAACTACTCGTTGTTTTACTACTACTCCTATGGAATGGAAAGATTAGCAAATGTACGGGGATCAAACCTAATGAAAGCTTGCCAGCGGCGTTACCTCCATAGATGCAATGATTCAAAGGGATACTCTTAGAATTTTCACACTAACACCTATCTTCCAACCCAACTTGAAGTACAAGCCGAAAGATGAAATGCAAGTAGAACTAGGGAGCAATTGGACTAGATTACCACACAAGGCTTCCTAACAAGCCGCTAGGATGCTAGTGGCCTAGTATATAGATCCCTATCAAACATTCACTAACATCACC
>MU225308.1:99672-112987 GCA_018584345.1 Thuja plicata
CCAAAACCAACTCTCAAACTTCACTCGCCGGACCAAGGGGCTTGAAAACTATCGCCAACAAAGACTACCTAAGACCACTACTCCTACTGCTTGCAAAAGAGGGGGTCCCCATTTACAATGGGGCAATGGTATGAAAACCTCACAACACCTTCCAATGGCTACCCTCGATAATCTCTCATGTCGTACGAATTCAAAACATTGCCATATCGTATGGTCACGCGTTTGCTTTTGTTCTGGCCGTTTTCTTTTGTTTCCTTGCTCTCACCTGTCTGTACGGTGTACAATCACTAAGTGTTGTGCATGTCCTTCCTTCACAATTGTATGGCGTACGACCTGCTACCTCTTTTACTTTTTCCGTACTTCGTCTATACAGCGTGCGGCATGCCATACCTTCCCTTCACTCGTTCGTACAGTGTATGGCTAAGGAGCCTTTTGATGCGTTGTCATCCATACACTGTACAGAAATTGCTTCCCTTGCAGTGTGCAGTGTCCGTACGATCGACTGTTCTTTTCCTACGGCGTGGGTTGTTCCAATGCACCCTACTGCTCTTATCTGTACGGCATATGGCCTCTTTCCAATGTGTCTGTACAGTGTACGGCTTCTTTTCCCTTCCTCCACGTGGCCCTATGATTTCCCTCAACTCGGCGCTCCGTTCTCTCCTCTGTGTGCTTGTTTTAATTGTTTTTTATGTTTGTTGGGCTTTGTTTTATGTCTGTCCTCCAAAAAGACAGTCGTACAGTACTATACAGCACCACGACCATGTACCCTTTTTGTGTTTTTTTAATTTTTTTCGCTCCTATGGTCGTACAGATCCGTACGGTCCCTTTTTTATAAGTGTTTGAATAATTCCTTACCATCTGGCTGGGCCCGCCGGCGTGGATTGGGTCGTCGCCCTAGCGCCTTACGTGATATGGCTTTAATTTCGACCCATTCACGGTATCAGGGACTTCCTTGTCATCGAGCGTCCATAATTTGATTGCCTTGTTGTCGCTGACTTGCCGAACTCGGTACGGCCCCAGCCACTTAACTTTAAACTTGTCGGGCTTAATCTCATTCTTTCCATTATACTTTAATACGAGTTGTCCCATGGTGAAGCAAACGCGCTTGAGGTGTTTGTCGTGCCAGACCTTTCGTCGTAGTTGCACAACCTATGTCGCCCACTGCGCCATCATGCGACGCTCATCTAGCTTGTTGAGATTGTACAATCTTTCTCGAAGGCTTTCCATATCCCCAAGCCTATTCTCGACTGCTATCCTTAAACTCGGCACCATGAACTCGACATGGACAACTGCTTCCTGCCCGTACATCAACTGGAAGAGTTATGACCTTATATGTTGTTTGATAAGCCCACAACACTGAGGGTAACTTTTCTTCCCAGTCCTCCTCCACTCCACATGACTTATAAATCACGGAGACTAGTATCTTGTTTGTGGCCTCTGCCTGCCCGTTGACCCGAGGGTTATACGGACTAGACAGGGAGTGAAAGATTTTGAATTCCGTCGTCAACAGTTGAATGACATGATTGACGAAGTGACCTCCTCTGTCACTAGTCAACTAAATGGGAATTTCGTACCTTGTTATGATCTGCTTGTATATGAACTTGGTCGTACTCAAGGCCGAGTTGTCTGGTAGGGCCCGTGCCTCTGACCACTTTGTCATGTATTCCATGGCTACCACAATATATCGACATCTCCGAGCCTTACTCACCTTTAGGGGTACGATGAAATCCAAGCCCCGTCGCTCAAAGAGTTCCTGTGCCTAGGAAGGATGTAGAGGCATGAAGTCCCGCTTTAACGGTTTCCCAACCCTTTGGTAGGTGTCGCATCCGACAACCCACTCCCAAACATTGTTGTGCAACGTGGGCCACCACAACCCTGTCAACAACACCTTCCATGTTGTTGTGTCCGGCCCCATGTGCCCGCCTACTGGCCCTTTGTGTGCCTCCCTCAATACGCTTGGAATCTCTTCCTCCAAAACCCACCTTCGCAGCACTTGGTCAGGTCCCATTTTATACAGCAGTGCATTTATTAGTTGAAAGGTTCAACTCCTTAGCACCAATTTCCTCCATTCATCGGGCAGCATATCCCTCAAAAACTGTGATGTCGAGAGGTACGCTCCAATGCTTGTGTACCATGTTGGCAAGATGGCAATGCGGAACAGATGTGCGTCGGGGAAGTCGTCATTGACTCCCTCAAGCAGTTCCCCGGATTTAAGTTGAGAGAGATAGTTCGCGATCACATGACTTTTCCCTGGCCGTACGATGATCATGAATGTGAATTCTTGTAACAGCAACAACCATCTACTTATTCTGCCTTGAATGATGGGCTTATTGACCCAGGTACATTAACGCTTGGTGGTCCACAAAATGTGAACGACATTGCCAACAGGTAGTGTCCGAACTTTTGTATGGCATATACCATCCCGAGAACCTCCTGCTTCGTGGTGCTATAGTTTTTCTCCGCTTTCGGCAACAATCTGCGGGCAAAATAGATAGGACGATCCAGAGCGTGGTTGCCAACCTGGGCAAGGCTTGCACAAATTGCAAAGTTGGAAGCATCAACGTGAACATGAAACTCCTCCCACTAGAGATACACCAGGATCGATGCTCCGACCAGCCTCGTTTTCAGTTCCCCAAATGCAACATCTTGTTTCGTACTCCACAAATATGGTTCACCCTTTTGTGTCAACCTATCAAGGGGACAAGAGACTTGTGCGAACTTTTTGATAAATTGCCTATAATAGCAAATGTGTCCTAAAAAGGACTTCACCCCTGTTACGTTCGTAGGGGCCTCTATTTCTACTATTACTCGGACCCTGTCAAGATCATTCTTTAACCCGGTCTTCCAAACAATATGACCCAAGAACTTCCCATGTGGACCATAAATCGGCACTTTTTCAAATTGGGTGCCAACCTTGCTCGGCAACACCTTTCCATGCACTCTCGAAGGGCCACCAAGTGTGTGTCCTCGTCGTTGAAGATAGACCAGTCATCTAGGAAGGCTCTAAAATTCCCCACCGACATTTTGTCAAAGATGTGGAGAATGATTCTTTGAAACGTTGTCGGTGCATTGCATAGACCGAAGGGCATTCGGTTATATGTGTACACTCTGTCCTCCACCACGAACATCGTTTTTAGTTTATCTTCTTCTGCGATGGATATCTAGTTATACCCAAAGAATCCATCCATAAATGAGTACATCTCATGCCCATCCACCTCTTCGAGGATTGTACTTGTGAACGGAATGGGGAAGGGGTCCTTTATGGTGACCGCATTGAGGCATCGGAAGTCGACGCAAATCCTGATTTGATTGGCATCTTTCTTTAGTGATATCACTATCGGAGATACCCATTCACTTGTCTGCACCCTAAAGATAATACAAGCCTACATCAAATTGGTGGACTGGACTATCGTTTACATGGGCTTCCCCTTCCTTTTATTCCTCGTACTCTGGCAGGAACACCTCTTTCTCTGTTTCTATTTCTTCCACCCCTAGCATGTAACTCTAGAAGAGCTCATAGTCTTCCATTTGCCAATGAAAGAGTCCATTCATAGAGCTTGTCTCGTCCTCGGAACATTCTCCCAGCTCTACGACACCCTGGTCATTAGGCTCCATTTGATCCTTTCCCTCGTCTCTTCAGCCATGTTCCCTGTCAAACTCTGATTCCGAAGAGGATGCAATCTCCTCGCTCACCATCTGGGTACGGAGGTCGATAGAAAACTTCCGCCCGTCGCTTTCCATGGAGTGTTCCTCTTCCAATTATGATTGACCTTCGTCATGACTAACCAATGGCATCATACCCTTTTTTCTTCAGTGGGATCACCACGAAGTCCAACATGAACGGTTGCATTCCTATGGTCACTTGTTGGGCCATTAGTGTTCCGAGAGGTTTGATTCCTTGCTGGTCCGCACCCAGTAGATTGAAGGTAGGGGGCCACAGGGTAGGCTTCCCAAAATTCTTCCATTTCTCCTCCAGAAGGACATTTACCCCGAACCCGCCATCTACGATGGTGTCCGTCTAGATCGCTCCAAGGATACCCATTTCTACGACCGCAAGATATCGGCCATTATTTATTCCCAACACATAGGATCTGTTGCCGACCCACCAGGAACAGCTGGTTGTACGGTGCCTGCTTATGCAGTGGTGTCAGATTGTAGGGAGGAGGTATTCAATAGTACTTCCCTCAACTAAGGCATGATATGAAGGTCTTGGAGTTTGATTGGTACCTCCATTTGCAACATCTGCCAAAGTATATTATTTTCTGCTTCTGTCTGCCCGGAGGTGCTAGCCTTCTCATGTGCATCCTTTCGTCCCTTCATCGCTTTTTTAATCTCTTCACGAGCCTCACATACCCTCTGTTTCTCCGTACGGGGGTCGAGGTACTGGGCCTCCTTCGTTTGTTTCTGAGTGATAGCAAAAACACCTTTTCTTCCTCAATGTTCAGGTAGTTCACGCCAGGCTTTGGATAGTTACTATCTTCATGATCTCCAGGGCCGCACCATCGACACAACTTCTATGGTGTGTCGCCCTTCTGGCAGTCATGGGTAAAATGACCCCATCGGTTGCATGCCCGACATTGGATCATCGGTCGTCCTTTCGGATCATATTGTATCTGGCTCCTATTGCTATGGTCATTATTTCCTCTCCCTCCGCACTGGTTATTTCGGAACCCGTCGGATGATGCATTATTGTTCGTTTGTTGTGCGGTGTTTGTTGCCCCAGAGGTAGACGGTTGTTCCTGTGTAAAGAGTACTTGTTGGCCCCTCATCTTCATGTTGTATGGACATTCCTTAATGGAATGGCCCCTAACTTGGCAAATGTTGCAGAATGATTTTCTCAGGCACGAGCCCTTCGTGTGCTCGTTCTCCTTACACTCCGTACACCACAGTTCACCTTCATCACTTCATCCTACGTTCCCCTTCATTGATTTAAACTCCGTCATCATTCTCTCCATATCCTTTTGAAGAGTCTGGACTTTATTGTTGGATTCATCATCGCTACTTCTTTCTCCGGATTCATCACTTTCCAATGAGGACTTGCTCCTCTTTTTCTTTGAAGTTTTGTCCTCACTCTCGAGGTTCATTGTCTGGTCATGGGCATCTACGTACGACATGGGTGGTACTATCTTAATCTTCTTCTTGAGGGAATGCTTTAATCCCTCCACGAACCACCTCTTTTTCAATTCATCGGCTGGCTGAGCCTCCATCTTCCCAAGCAGCTCTTTAAGCCTCCGATTGTAGGCTCGTACGGTTTCTTTCTTTCCTTGTTAGGCACTGTAGATTTCAGCAACTATTTTGTTGTCGTCCCAGAGCTCGTACGGTTTATTGTACCTTTGTTTCTTTCTTTCCTTCCTGAGGCTATCCCACATGTTTATTGTTGCCTTATCCATGTCGAAGTACCAATCAATGGCAACTCCTCGTAGGGTCACTAGAAATTGTTGGACCCATTCATCCTTGTCGATGACTCTGTTCGCCATCCAAATAGTTTCGCAAGTGCGCTAGTGTCTTACGGGATCTTCCTTCCCGTCGCCATTAAACTTTGGTAGTTTTTGTTTTTGAGATGACATTGTTGGTCTCTTCGCCACTGGTACTGGTTGTTGTCCCCCTTCAGGTAGGTTAGAGTCTAGAGAATGTGTTTGACCACCGTGACCCTGTGTCCCTCCGACACTCGCGGCAGCCCTGGTGTCCTCTTCCTCCTTAGCCTCTTCCTCACTCTGTTGGGTCGTCCTAGCCTCCGTACATGATGTGAGAGATAGATCCCTCAACCGATGTCGGGTCTCCTCAAGTAGGTCTAGTCGTTGTTAGGCTTCGTCAATCAAATCTTTACTACTCCTTCCCGTACGGTCCGTACGGTGTCCCTCGTTGTCGTCACCCTCCGCCTGGTAGCCTTTACCTCCGTCCGGTCGGTCCTCTGCCAACCGCCTCAGCCTCTGTCTCCTTTCCGCCTGTTGTTCGAGGATCAAGGCTCGTTGGGTGGCTTTGCACTCCTCGGCATGCTTTTTTTTTTTATTATTCTTGTTTAACAGATTGGGCATCAATTCTTGCAACAAATCGTCATAAATTGAAAATAAAACACTTTGTATTAATTCATGCTTCGTGTACAAAAGTGTCAGTAGTCTGACATTATTACAAAAGTGTCTTCATTCTTTATTCTTCCTTCGGAACATTCAAGGTTTAGTGATTGTTTCCCCTTCGTTGGGTCCCATCATGCTCTTCTTCCTCACGTCGGTTGTTTTCTTCATAATGACGGAGAATTTGTTGTCGTCGTTGTTCCCTCTCGATTTCTTCTCGTCAGTTCCTTTGTGCGAGGGATATTTGTGCTAGTAGACGAGGGAGATGGTGCAATAACCGATTGACTGCCTGACTTACTTCGAGAGCGTCCCAGACTGCACCTTCGGGAACTTCCGCCTTCGTAGCCTCTCTCCTTACATACGTCTCGATCGTCGCCCATAGCAGGATCACAAAATCCGAGGTCAAAGCATTTTCTCCCTCATATAGTTCACGCGGTCTGTCATCATCTCTGTTGTTGCCATTGTCGAGGGGTTCGCCCATTCTCACGCCATTCAATCACTTCCCAGATTCGACTAGCAACGACGCCAAATGTTTGCCTCCTTGGGTAAACTAGATAATTATGGAAGTAAATGCACGGAACATTATAAGATGAAGCCAGAGAACAGTTTTCTATTCATTCATCCATAAACACAATGATTACAATAGTATACTTTCCGTTCATACCATCATGCTTACCCGAAGGTAGTACAAGAATATAAAGGACCGAAGGGGTGCAACAGTTCGCAACTATGACCCAACTACCTAACCTCCAGTCACTAACTAATTCCCAACGACATACATGACATTATTCCCAACAACAAAGGTTTGATATTTCAGCCAGAGCATTAAAAAAATTCTTATAAAATAATCATGTCTATGGCCGATTATCAAGTCAATATGTTTGGCAAGACACCCACTCGGAACCTTGAGGATTTCAAAGACATTACTTAAGGGATTGCCTTTTGAAGTTATAACAATTTTCCGGGACTTTAATAGCTAGGCATTAAAATCAATAGGCGCGAGAAGATGGAATTGACATCATTCTCTTTCTCAACTCTATGCCACAAACCCATATAAGCAGTGTTGTGGGATTGGTTGGCATACAGTGTTGAACCAAGTGATGCAATCTCTGACAAAGAGTGTAACAAGTGATGCACTGTGTTAGATCTTGCAAGATAACCCAGTCATATCACTGCATCCATGGTAATTAGTATAACAGATTAGGGTTGATTTCCACATTACTGCTATGGATTATGCCACCAGATAGTAAGCATCCACCTGCAGAAAGAATGTCAAGCCACCAAAAATGGTGTGTTGGTTATGAAGTTATTTTTGCTTTTGTTTTTTTATAAAACTTTGTAATGCTTAGCATTTAGGTTCAAAAACTTGATAGACACAAGTTTGACTCAGACTCAGCAACACAGCAAAAATTTGGAAAACTAAAAAAATACTTAAATTCATTGACTCGGCAAAACTTGTCAAGACTCGCCAAAACATGGCAAAACTGCTAGGTAAGTTGATAAATGAGTCTCTCGGCCTTCTTTCTAATTTGTGAGTACTCAATCTGCAGGTCTATGGCAAGTTTTATTACACTTAGTCTATGGGTTTCATGAAAGTGTGTTTTTCTATAGTAAAACAACTTTCACCAAAACTGTGAAGTTATGAACAGAATTTAAATGATAATATTTATTTTCAGAAGTTGTTTGTGAAACCTTTCTCTGCCTCGTTGCATTCTACCCAGCATCATCTGGCTGATGTTTGGAAGGTTTCATAAATCTTTTATAATTTATGTAATTTAATGGAATCCAAATCTTAAGACTTCACAAAAGTGCATGATTTGGATCTATGTTGCAGGCAATGTGGGCAAGAACATTATGGATTTTACACGAGTAGAAGAAAAAGAAACACCAACATGAATTTATATGCTTTTATCTTTCACACAGAATCACAGTGTCAAGTATTGTTACGGATGTTATACCTCAACTTCATCTATGAGCATCCGGATTCCAAATACATACTGTGAGATCCAGAACCTACATTGGCATTCTACGGCCATTCATAATGAACGGAACATCTAAAATTGCATTGGTGAGCAACATGTAAACAATTGATGAAATGCAATTGTAAATACCTTGCTCAAATCATCTGCCTTAGTTGCAACATCTGCTTGGGCCTTTAACATGATTGCCTACAGGTCAAATAACATGTGGTAAAATCAGAAAAAAAAAAAAAAACAGTTATTCAAGATTGGTTAACATGCAAAAGCAGCATGTTTTGAAATTTCTTATATGCGAGAATTCACTGCCAACCTATCCTTCCACACCTCAGCTATCTGAAGAGCTTGTTCTGTTTGTTGAATACTAACCCACTGTTCAGAAACAAAGTATTCAATCTGTACAAAGTTAAAAAAACAACAAGTTTGCTGATGTTAGCAGCCAAATTTGTTGTTCAGCATACAAGAATTAAATATTCAGTAAAATGTATTTTTAAATGATATACAAGTTAGGATAAGCCATAAAGAGGATACAAATGAATGAATAATTTATTAATTTGTTAAGAGTATTTGAGGGGATATAAAATAACCAAGAGAATCGTCATGAGCATGACTTGCAGTCCATTACATTTTTAACAATCATGATTCACATAGACATTCTAACTGAATTTCTTGAATATGCTAATAAGATTGACATGAATTTCAATCATTCAAAAACTAAAACTAATAAACTAAAATTGATTGCTTGTTGACTTTAAAAGAGTGAGCAATTTTTCTTCATCAATGTTTCGGATCACACTACATGATCCATCATCAACAAGATAAACCAGAGAAGAGAATAGATAGGTGTATTGCAGACCAGCTACCCAAAAAATGAGGGGAGGGGTGACTCAAGAACCAAAGTAATTAAATGTTGGAGTCAACTAGATTTTTAGATTCAAAAAAGGAGAAAGGGAAATTGTGAATAGGGGGTCAACTACAAAGAGATGGAGCTATTCTCAATTCCGTCGTTCCCCTATTCTCAATTAATTTAGTTTTAGTGAAAGATTGAAATTGATGTCCTCCCCTTTTCTCAATTCCACTTTATTATCCTTTTTGAATCTGAAAATCTAGTTAACTTACCATTTAAATATCTTGGCTCTTGAGTCACCCCTCCCTCATTTATTTAGCCAGCTGCTCTGCTACTACCATCTATTCTCTTCTTGTCCTTGTCATCTTGATGATAGGTAATTTAATTTGATCGAAAATGTCAATGAAGAAAAAATTTCCCACAATTTAATCCAAAAATCTGCAAACTATCATTATGGACTGGAAATTTCATGCCCTTGATGTCATAAAATTATCACTAATTCAGCAAAATTGATAAAATCATCTAACACTATAAGTGTACATGCTAATTGTTGATAAACAGATTCGCTCTGTCAAATCCCAACAGTTATTGGGGTAACAAACCCTCCTCAATATGATAAGACTGCCTTTATTGAAGACGAAAAAATAGAATAGTTGAAACAACTATATTGTTGGAATGTGATGTTGTTGCCGTTGTCATTAACAGTTGTCATTCATGTCAACATGCCTTGGCTACTTGGTTGAGGTTCAGTTTTGCACTTTGGTGATCTGGAATTGGCGTGCCCCGGATGTTGTGCTATAACGATCTATCTTTGGCCACGTTTGTCTTGGTCCCATTCATGTTGTAACATAATATGATACAATATTTTGGGTTCGAACCAATCTGGATATTGGCTAACATGTTTCGGCAATATCGTATGCACTGTAACGTGTTCTTTGGCTTCAAATATTGTGATGTTGGGGTAGTGTGTTGTTTTTAGCAAAGAAATTTTGTGCACTCCACGTTTCATTCCTTTCCACTACTGGAATGTTTTGTGGTGACCTAGTTCAAATTATATTTGGCCGACTTAGAAGATTGTGACTTAAAATTGTGCCTGGCCGACCCTACTGGTTATGGAGACATTGAACGATATAAGTAAAGGATAATTTTGTTCATTGTAAGTAAGAGATGTGATGCAATGTGATGCAAACCTGAAAAGATAAATCCAGCTATTGTGAAGTATGCAAAAGTGTGCAATCGGAGGCAGGAGATCGTAAAATTCTTTTGTGTTGCAGTTGGTGATAGTTATTTCAATGGTGGATTTGTTTTTCATTATTTCTTCTTTCGGCAGTGAGCCGTTATTCAGCTGTGAGCGCTGGATTCTGTATTTTGGGCAGTAAACCCTACCAGTAGTGAGCCTACCTACAGTGAGCATATTAGCAATGAGCCTCCATTGTAAATATCACCTTAACTGGTGTCACCTTTACCGGTGTTCCGAATTTGATAATTAGCGTTCTTCATGGTTTTTCCCAACTTGGGTTTTCCACAAAAATTATGGTGTTCATTGTGTTTGGTGTTCTTATGTTCTTTCATGTTCATATATATTTTATTTATTTGATTGAGTTAAGGTTGCCTCGAATTAATTATGTTCAAGAAAATATTTTATAATAACTAATTCACCCCCCAGTTATTCGGATTGTTCAACAATTGGTATCAGAGCTTTGGTTCCTAAAAGAAGAGCTTAACCGCTTGAGGTATATCCGATGGCGCACAAACTATCTATTCCTATGTTTGATGGATCCAACTACAGTTTCTAGAAAGTGTAGATGAGAGGTTACCTAATTTCCTTGAGCTACACTACTTGGAAAGTTGTTGAGACAAAATATGTTGTATTGGCGAATGGCCCTACTACTGCGGATGAAATTTCAGCCTATGAAGAGAATGAAAAAGCGAGGTATGTCATCTTTAGTACTTTATCAAAGATAGAGTTAACAAAAGTTATTTCGTTGAACACTGCTTATAAGGTTTGGGAAAAGTTAAAAGAAATTAATGAAGAAAACGATGAGTTAAATTATCAAAGAAGTTAACTGCTAAGCGTAGATATGAAAATTTGAGAATGGAACAAGGTGAAGATATAGCAAGCTATTTTCAAAAAGTTGACAATGGAGTTAATTAAGTCAAAGATCAAGGAGGAACTCTGACAGATGAAGATGTTATGGAGAAGATTTTGATGACTTTACCGGAAAGCTACAGTGACAAGATCTCAACTATTGAGGAAGTTTATGATCCGAAGAAATTCACCATACAGCAGCTCTTTGGTACTCTGGCCGCTTTTGAGATGAGGAAATTTGGAAAAGAAGAGAAGAAAACTGAAACAACCTTTAAAGTCACAAAGACAAGAGATAATTCGGATAGTGATAGTTCAAATGAGTTGGAAGCAAATTTCACAAGGAAGCTGAAGAAAGGTACCAGCAAATACAAAGGTATGTTACCTCTTAAATGTTTTAGATGTGGAAAGAATTGTCATATAGCAACTAGGTGTCTGGAAAATTGAACAGAACAAAAATTCAAAAGTTTCAATAAGAAGGCCTATTATGTTAATCAAAATGCCAGTATATGAGATGATCAATCAGATCAAGAAGATTGCTTGTTTTTGGTAGAAAAAGATGAACCTAGATTTGATATCTATAACATTTATCTGGGATCTAATAGTCACACTTAAATGCATTATATGTTAGAAGAAACGAGATGAATGGTTGATTGATAAGGGATGTTCAAATCATATGACTAGTGATAAAAGTAAGTTTATGAAACTTGAAGATTATGATGGAGATCTTGTTAGATTTGGAGATGATAAAACGGCATAGATTGTTGGAATTGGCTCTATTACTTTTGATGGAAAACATAATAGTGACAATGTTTACAATGTGAAGGGTTTATATCATAATTTGTTTAATGTTGGACATATGTGCGAAAATGGTTATGATGTTGTATTTCAAGATGATGGTTGTGAGATCCGGAAGAAGTTTGGAACTGTTATTGCAGCTCGAAAAAGAACAAGTGGAAATATGTATCAACTGGAAGGAACAAAGAGATGCTTATTATCACAGTTCGATGAAAGTTGGCTCTAGCACCGAAGGATATGTCAAATTAACTTCGACAATTTGGTATGGATTAGTTCAACAAGAGCAGTTAGAGATTTGCCAAGACTTAACAAACTAGACAACATTATTTGCAAAGGATGTCAAGAAGAAAAGCAGACAAGAGAAACTTTAAAAAAAACAATCATCTACCGGTCTATTGGATCTTGTGCACGCTAACCTATGTGGTCCAACCACAACAAGAAGCTTACAAGGTGAGAGATATTTCATGCTTTTAATTGATGATAATTCCAGATTAACTTGGGTAACATTCTTAAGAGAAAAATCCAAAACATTACAAAAATTCAAGATATTCAAAGCAAGAGTCGAGAATGAAGTTGATAGAAAAATCAAGTGTTTGAGATCTGATAGAGGAGAGTTTACTTCTGATGAATTCAACAATTTTTGTGAGAAACATGACATTAAGAGATAGTTATCTGCCCCTAGGACACCACAGCACAATGGTGTAGTAGAAAGAATGTACTAGACAGTACAAGAAGCAATCAGAACAATGATCAAAGAAGCAGGTCTACCAGAGGTTTACTAGAGAGAAGTTATAAACACAGCAGTATACACTCTTAACAGAGTACTTTTTCGAAGCAAGTATGGAGAGACATCATTTGAGCTATGGCTATGGTATAGTAGTGTGGAAAGACATCATATGAGCTATGATGTAATGGACACCCTAGAATGCCCAAAAACCAAACCCACTGCTAATAGGAATTTAGTCAAACAATTTGCGTCCAACTCCCTATTTCTCCGTTTAATGTTTTAATCCCCTTATGACTTCCAATAATGAGACATTTGTTTGTTTGTTTATGTCTTGGCATAGATTTGAAAACACACAACATGAACAAGAAAGAAACTACAATAATATGCAAACTGGAAACTGACTACTGCTGGTAAAATATTATCTCAATAAGAATCAAATACATGGCAAGTTATCAACTCACGAATTACTACAACATTATTGAATAATGTTTCATTCAAATGTTTACAAAATCTGCTGCTACAGTGGCATGAATAGTACCTGTGAATAGTGTCGCGCTACAGTGGCGTGAATAGTGCCATGCTACAGTAACATGAATAGTACTGCACTATAGTACTGCTATAATCTGCCTTCAATCGGTTCAATATCTTCTTGAAATCATTCCCTCAAAATGACATAAGCATCAGACAAGTAGAGAGGAAGATATGAACGAAACACCCAATCTGCCTGTTAATGAAGCTGATAGCAATAGATTCCAAAGGCCAAACCCCACGGGAATGACGTCTAGAATGTCACAAGAGAGGATAGACGCC
>MU225308.1:119491-133680 GCA_018584345.1 Thuja plicata
AAACTGGAAATGACTAGGCCAAAACACTCTAGGATCCCCTTAAACCCTTCGTTAGCCCTCGGGACCATGTAGAACAAGGCTAACGCACACACACTTGGTCAACTGCTAAAGTGGGGACATTACATATGACATGGAAGAGGGCTACACACTTCGTGCTAGGTCTGATTTGGGGCCATAGGAGGCCACACATTTCATCATAGGGCCTATACTTTGGGCTTTGAGCCTACACGTCTTTCTTAGAGGGCTGATTTAGGCCCACATTCATTGGATTTAGATCTGATCGTAACAGATCAGGCCCACGCGTTTAAATTTGGGGCTGTATTAATTAGTCTTCTGTCTTAAAGTAGATAAGATTTCTTAGTAGATAGAAATAGAGGTATCTTTTAATTTTATTGTCTCACAAATGATGCTCTCACTAACCTATGAATCTTGCAGGTTGCTGCAAGTATAAGGAGAAGATAGGATGTCCACAAAGTATGTTGATTCACCAAATATTGATAATACTTCAAGTGTCACTGATTATATCACATATATTGCTGAGTATTGAGAATGAGATCAATCTCTAAAATGGCTTGCACTAATAGACTTCTGTACTTTTTCCTCATCGATCAAAATCAGCAATTATATATATGAGAGAAATGGTGTATGTTTGTGGAGAGACATGTCTCCACACGTGTGGAGACATGCCTCTCCACAAGCATATACCATCGCACCCCTTCATCATAATTATCGATTACCTTAATCGATATTCTTATGCAGCGATTTATATATGATAACACATTAGTTAATACACAACCGATTTAACATAATCTGGTATTGTTAATAATGAGATCGGTGAAAGCAAGTTATAATCGATATATGATTATCGATTTATGAGCATGATTATCGTGTAAACGATGAAGATCAGAATATAATTGTTACTCAAAACAATGATATCGAGCATGATTAATTTGCATAGTATTATCGATCATTCATAGATCGATTAATATGGAGCTAATGGAATTTTGTTTTGATCAATTTGATCATATGTTTATTAAATCAGCAATATGATTAGAAATTCTATATTCACAATTTGTGTATGTGTATATATATCAATATATATATATAAGATCAATTTATATATATATATATATGTATATGTACAAGATTAATTTCTAGTCATAATGTTGATGTAATTAACATCTCATTTATCTGACTGAAGCTACCATCTTTAACACTAAGGTCTGCCTTATGATTTCAAGGCCACACATTTCAGTTTAGGACCTGATGCTTATAATCTTGAGCCCATAAGTTTCATATTAGGGCCTTCTTTTTATCAATTTAGGCTCAGATATTATCCATTTAGACCCACACATTTTGCATTTAGGGCCCAAGATTACACGTTTCATGTTAGGGCCCAGATTTATGTCGAACTTAGAGCCTTATTTGATCTAACTAGGCCCACACGCTACCCATTACAAGTCTGATTTGGGGCCAGATTTGCATTGAACTTAGACTTCATTTCACTGAATTTAGGCCTGATCTTAATCAGATAAGGCCCACGCGTTTCCTCATGGGTCTGGTTTACATCAATTTTAGGCTCAAACTTAGAGTTTAGAGCCACACGTTTGGCATTGGGCAGCCCTATCTCACACGTTTGAGTTCAATTGTGGCCTAAGTTTAGAGTTTTGAACCCATACGTTTCGTATTGGGGCTTGATCAACTCGAATTTGGGCTCAAAATTTGGGGCCTAGAGCAACACGTTTCCCTTTTGAGTCGGATTTAGGCCTCCCTTGCATCGAACTTCAGCCTAGCCTCAATACATAGGGCCCACATGTTTTGATTTAAACCCTGCTGATTGGTAAAAGCCTCACATGTTTGAGCTTAATGGCTGCAAACTCGAGGTTGGGCCCATGTTTATGCAAGATGGTGGGGTCATACTTAGCCTTCCAAGGCCATTCGAACTTTATGAAGGAGGCATGTGATTGGTTGCAGCTTCTTCATGCCTTCCTTTTACATTGTTTTTCAGCTTTCTAAATCGAACTCATCCACTTAAATCGATCTCCTTGCCCAATGAACATCACTTTATTTCCTTGCCACTTAAGGAAAGTGGATTCCACCTTTTTATCTGTCAAGTTGCCACCTAAGGAAGTGGATTCCACCTTTTTATTTGTCAAGTTGCCCCTTAAGGAAGTGGATTCCACCCTTTTATCTATCAAATTGCCAATTAAGGAAGTGGATTCCACCTTTTTATTTGGCAAACTTAAAGAAGCAAGTAGTATTTTCACCTTTGTTTTCCCTTATGGTGATTAAACTTAGACAATTTCACAAGGCTAAATTATACATTGGCTTCAATATTTGAAGGTTGCCACTTAAGGAAGTGGATTCCACTTCTTTATCTATCAAGTTGGAACAACCTTCCTATCTAACTAATTGATTTGAAACACAGCCTTGCTATCTTTTTCAATGCCTTTGACTAGCTCAACAGAACACTTGACTTTTAACCTCTAGCTCGCAGACTTAACCAATTTTTGCTATTTCTCAACTTTGACACTTCAATTTTGAGAGGCTCTTGAATTGTTGCCAACCTACTCTACTAACTAAACCTAACAACGGAAAGCAAAAGGGGGGGAGGGGGGGGGTGCTTCCCATTTGCAATGGGGCGATGGTGTGAAAACCTCACAACAATAAAATGACATCTTTGATAATTTTATATCCATATTTAACAATTCATCTAGCCATCTGTAATGTCCCTTTTTCTAAGTTCTGAGACACTACTGTTAATTGCTAACTATATATAACAATTACTGGTAAATAAATGATTATTCAAATGATGCCTAAAATGCATGCGCTGATACAAAATGGTAATGTATATAGTATATACAACAATTTAGAATAACTGTATGTTGTATCTGATTTACAGGTAATTACATGCACAACTGAGAATGATCTCATTACCTGGTACTACTGTGTCTGGTATACAATAGAGATATGCAAGCGTATAGGTTGTCTCTGGTGTAATAGCAATGTGCTTATGTCAAGCTGTGTCTGATATGCAATAGAAATATGCTCAGAATGATATTAGCTGTCTCTGATAACAGTATGAATATGCTTTCTGAAGATGTCGTCTCTGACTTCATCTTTATATGCGTGCATCGATGGTTGCCAAAGGCAAGGCACTCTAAGATAGAGCAATCCTTAAAGAATATGAAATAACATATATTCTTCAATCGATGATTCTCTCAAATGATGTGATCCTCATAAAATATGTGTATACCGTCATGAAGAGCTGCGTATGAAAAGGTGTCATCCAATTATGAATGGTTACCATAATAATTATAAATGATTATTATGGTAATCATTATTACCACTTACCACACTAATCCGGCTCCAATGAATGGTTATGATAATCGCAGGAGTTATGCAATATGAAAATATGCTAAGTGTGGTTATGATGTCGTGCTAATGAGATGTGATGCTATTGTGATGCAGCATCGATATGTTGCTAATGAAATACTAATATGATGCAGTAGAGACATGTTTTTAATGCAAGATTAATATGATGTGAGTATGATCCAATACGGGTATGATCCGATTATATGCAAGTTGATGCTAAGTATGTCTGTGGTGGCATGATTATGTGACAGAGAAGATACAATCACATCAGTCTGGACGTATGTATGCATGATATCGTTATACTGCTGTTGTATGTGGCAGAACGCTGATCGTATGACATCATGGATGCATGTATGCAGGGTGATGGCATTTGCGGCTTGACTCACTAAATGAAATGCATAAGATGATAACAAGATGATGGTCGCTACAACCGATCATCAAGCCATTGGTCCATCATATATCTATGGTGGGATTTACAAGTGATTGTTTTATGGTAACTTATAAATAACATCATAGTCAGTTGCCTATATGGTGGATAGATGTCATGGTGATTGTCGCGCTCCATCAATTATTACAAGTTTATTCCTTTGCTATAAAATGCAGATTATGTACAAAAGAAAAGGTATGTTTATTCCTTGCCATATTTATTTCATCATTTTGGGATATCACAGTCTCCCTTCCTTCAAAAATGCTTGCCCACAAGCATTTGACTTTTCTGATCTGACTGGCAACTTCTTGTAATTGAGGCATAGTCTGAAGGTTCCATCTCTCCTCTTGGTTATTTCAATTTTTGGTTGATGTGATGTTTCTCTACCTTATATGAAGAGGATCTCCTTAAGTTTATAGAAAATGCTGCAATGGCCTATTTTGGAGAAGGTCTCTTATTGAGTGGGAGGTTTGTGAGACTTCATTCATAGTGTCCATACACCTTAGTTTGGGGCCTTAGGGTACTATCTGCTTGTAACCTATATAAGGTGTGTCTCTGATCCTGTATCTTGAATTTGAGGGTCTGCTAGGTAACATCTTGTTCGAAAGGGCCGATGTGTTTCATCCATGGAATACCAAGGATCAATTCTATGCTCTCAAGTCCGAGGATGTGGAATTTACTTGAACAGGAATAACCTCCCATCTTAAAAGTAAGTGTGGGGGTTATGGTGTTGCTTCTTATGGATGCCTCATTTGCCATAATTATGTCAATACTCTTATGTTTGCAACTACGTACGTAATGGTTATCAATCCATTTTTGGTTGATGAAATTGTGCGTAGATCCACTATCTAGAAGCACCTTTATGCATTCTCCATTAACTTGACCTCTAACTTGAAATGTGTTTTGGGGAGATCCTTCTAAAGTGATCAAGAATCCTCCTTCCTTATCTTCGTTTGGGGGTTTTGCTTCTGAATTGGTGTCACTATTCAAGTCCTCTTCGTTCTTACTATTTGGCCTTACCTCAATATAGTGGATTTTCCCTTTCCCTTTGCAAGGATGCCCGGGAACCCAGGGTTCCTTGCAAGTGAAGTATAACTTTTGCCTCCTAAGTTCTTGTCTTGTTTCAAAATCAAGTTTAGGTCTTGAAGGGGGTTCCTTGTTAAGTGGTGCATAAGGTTCCTTCAGAGTGGATGTTTCCTTACTATAGGGCTTTCTCTTGGTGGAGCCGAAGTCCATATCCCTAGCCTGATGATGGCTTCTTGCAATGAAATAGGGTTTAGTGCCTTTCCCCAACCCTTTAGGGGGTCTTGTAGGTCATCCATGAAGAGTACAACCAAGTGTCACTCGGATATATCTGTAACCAATACGGAGATTCAATGTAATTTAGTGATATATTCTACTATTGATCCCTTGTGTTTGACTTGGGTCAATTCTTTGAAGTGTAGTTCAGGACCCTTGTTGTCAAACCTTTCTATCAACCTTTCAGGGAATTCTATATAGGAGGTGATTTTGGAGTGCCCCATGGTTATCATTCCATGATACCACCATTCGTGCATTACCCCATCAAGGTGGAGGGCTGAATATTTTATTGCTTCTTCTCTCATGGCTGAATGTTTAGTTGGAAGTATGTATCAAGCTTCTGAACTGATGCCCGAGCTGTCATTTTTGTCGTCCGTCAAAATAAGGGATGCTTAATTTCCCTACCTTCCTTTTCAATTCTGAAAACCTTTCCCGGTTTCCTCTACGGGGTAAATATTTCATTGTTAAGTCTAAATGTTCCAGTGTTACACCGGCGCGGAGGGACGTCAAGACAAGACGGGGGGACGCTAGGACGAGTTTCCGAAACGGGGGGACAAAGGGTCTCAATTTCGGGACGGCGGAGGGACGGTGGCGGGGGGGCATGGGGGTCGGGGAGGGGGGGTGTTGCAGACTATACATATTACATATAGAACTTGAAATGCTAGCTATGAAATGATGGTTTTGTATAACATACCAAATTGAAATACTTGAACATAGCAAAATTGCAACATGAACCAGAACCATTGAACATTCAACATAGTAACATAGTACATACCCAATAGTAACATTCAAACATCAAAATTAAAATAGAAATTCAAGTATCTGTCCCAGCGGCGGCGTGGTTGCGGAATGGCGGAGGTGGGGGTACTCGGGTACTCCAAGAACTCGGTGCGGGGACGTCACGGGGACGGGTACTTCGAGGTTTTGGTGGGGGTGCGAGTCCCCAGGTTTCACTGAAATATTCTTTTTAGGACATCTCTGTTTGTAAGTCACCCACTTCCTAATCTTGTTTAATTTGTTCTTGTATTCGGATAAAAGAAGGTTCCTCCCCTATTTGGTTTTCTGGGCATGCAAAATTCGGAATCCTTTGACGGGAATTTTGTCTTTGTGGGCTTCCATTTTGTGACTGTTCTTCTCTCCCGGTTGGTGCCTTATTGTTTTCATTCGTACGAGAGAGTGTAGTATGAGTCAACACATCTATTAATTGTGTGAGTTTGTTTTGAAGTTCCCTTTGTTCATTCAGCACCTGATCTACCTTGCTACCAAGGTTTTCTTCTTCGCCCATTTGTGTATCTTTTTGTCCTGTTTTTATTCTACTGTATGTTATGAGTGGTTTGTTGTTCATTCACTTCTCAAGTAGGAAAGGTAGCTCTGATACCAATTTGTAATGTTCCTTTTTCTAAGTTCTGAGACACTACTGTTAATTGCTAACTATATATAACAATTACTGGTAAATAAATGATTAATCCAATGATACTTAATTCCAAATGCATATGCTGATACAAAATGGTAATGTTTACACAAGTCAGAATAACAATGTATATTGTATCTGATTTACAGGTAATTACATGCACAACTGAGAATGATCTTAGTACCTAGTACTATTGTGTCTGGTATACAATAGAGATATGCAAGTGTACAGGTTGTCTCTGGTGTAATGGCAATGTGCTTATGTCAAGCTGTGTCTGATATGCAATAGCAATATGCTCAGAATGATATTAGCCATCTCTGATATAACAGTATGAATATGCTTTCTGAAGATGTCGTCTCTGACTTCATCTTTATATAGGTGCATCGATGGTTGTCAAAGGCAAGGCACTCTAAGATAGAGCAATCCTTAAAGGATTTGAAATAACATATATTCTTCAATCAATGATTCTCTCAAATGATGCGATCCTCATAAAACATGTGTATACCGCCATGAAGAGGCGCACATGAAAAGGTGCCATCCAATTATCAATGGTTACCATAATAATCATTAATCATTATTATGGTAATCATTATTATGGTAATCATTATTACCAATCACCACATTAATCCGGTTCCAATGAATGGTTATGATAAACGCAGGAGTTATGCGATATGAAAATATGCTAAGTGTGGTTATGATGTCGTGCCAATGAGATGTGATACTATTGCGATGCAGCATGGATATGTTGCTAATGAATACTAATACGATGCAGTAGTAACATGTTGCTAATGCAAGACTAATATGATGCGATTATGATACAATACGGCTATGATCCGATTATATGCAAGCTGATCCTAAGTATGTCTGTGGTGGCATGATTATGTGACAGAGAAGATGCAATTACATTAGTCTGGATGTATGTATGCATGATATGAGTATATTGTTGTTGTATGTGGCAGAACGTTGATAGAATGACATATCATGGATGCATGTATGTAGGGTGATGGCATTTGCAGCTTGATTTACTAAATGAAATGCATAAGATGATAACAAAATGATGGTTGCTACAACCGATCATCAAGCCATCGGTCCATCATATAGCTATGGTGGGATTTACAAGTGATCGTTATATGGTCACTTATAAATAACATCATAATCAGTTGCCTATATGGTGGATAGATGTCATGGTGATTGCCGCACTCCATCAATTATTACAAGTTTATTCATTTGCTATAAAATGCAGATTATGTACAAAAGACAAGGTATATTTATTCCTTGCCATATTTATTTCATCATTTTGGGATATCACACCATCACTTTGTTACACTCGAAAGGCATCTCATTTAATCAATTGTCAAAGTGCATTCTTGAGAAATAAGTTAGTATAGTAATTTGTATCAAAGAGGATTGAAGCAATCCCACCATGAGTTTGACATAAGAAGTCAATTCGTCTACCTACTCTTTTAGTTGTTGTTGGGTTTGGTAGCCTTTATCTGTCCTTGAAACAATAGTAGAAATAGCGATTTGCATAATCTCATTTTCAAAGTGTCTCATATGCATACCCAAAGTTACCTTAGACAATCGATAATATGATGGCTGTAAATCTCTTTCATTTTTGTCAAAACCCACTATCTGTGATGCACAAGCATTTGTATAAATAGAGGAAATCATCCAATCTACTTCATTTGCAACCACCGTCTAAGGAACCAAGTGTAACCCTAATTGTCACACTCTCGTAAGAATGTAGCAAACTGGAGGATAATCACTATGGATAAGGAGTACACAATAAAGACAAACAAACACTATCACAACCACAAGACCTCCACCACAAGAAGGATAGACCTTCGTAAAGTTAAGTGAAATAACCACACCACATGACCACCCTGCCGCACAAGGGGCAAAATAATAACATCCATCGTAGGCAACTCACCTAATGCCACACAAGTGCACCACAGGAAAGGTCTACAAAGAGTGTATTTGAGCAATCAAGATATAACCACTGCCATATCATAGGAAACTAGACCAATCCATCTTGGCCACCCATCTCCCCATCAATGCAAAAGATAATGAAAACCAAACAAAGGGTAACACAACACAATATATGCTTGTAATAACATATGCGGCCATTGTAGGCCAAGTGAAACCACTACAGATAGAAAGATCTGCCGCAAAGAAGTTAACAGAGATAGTTAGAGTATCTTACTTTGCAATGAAAACAAAAAGACTAGGAGGGCATGCAGTATTGTCAAGAAGCGAGAACAAGTGCTAGGAAGTCATTAAAAGATAACAAGGGACACCACAACACAAAAATAGAGCGTCACAAAAGCAAAGATGCAATCAAAGACATCAAAACAGTTCACAAAATAGCACCATGCGTAAAGAACAACACATTTTCACAAGTTGCAATGAGCACACGCACAAAATGACCTGTGAAAGGCATCTAGTCAAATAAAATGGTACCGGAGTAAACACAAACACCAGATTCAGTCATAAAATTTGGGTGCACACATACACAACTACCACTATATTTTCTTATAGGAAGGAAATATTCCTAAGGTAGTGTTGATGTTTTAAACCAGAAGTGCATAAATAAACTGTTGATAAATCAAAAACACAAGGACCATATTTTACCTTGGGAAAACCCTCCTACTCGAGGGAAAAACCCAGCCACACCACAAAAAATAGATCCTTTATTGAATACACAAAATCTGAATACAATGCTCTTAGGCTTAATCAGAGAAATTGTTGTAACAGCTACTATATAACTCACAGACATAATGATCACTGATACAGATCCAATATTGTAGAGAAGATAGAAAACAATGCATGAATACTCGAGCCCTCGAACCAGTGAGGAATAATAAAAGAATAGGAAAATGAATCCGATGGTCAACACATACACTCCATACGCGAAGCCTTTAAAAGAAAGGTGAAACGAATAGCTTCTTGTAACCGATAGTCTCTTCGAATGCAAGGAGCAACTCATCGTGTGCCAATGCGGGAGACTCTTGATATCCCATCGATTGACACTTCAACAATACGTGGGGCCACTTCAAATGTCGTGGAAAGACTGCTACCACACGATGACACATCTCTCAACCACGGTGACTCTTCAACCCTCAAGCATAGAAGCATCATCCTCTACGTAGAATAAATACAAGTAATAATAATAACCTCCAATATAGATTCTCGGCTGAAGATAAAAGACGTTCAACCTTGAACGCAGCAATTCACCACATATAAACATATGAAATAATTGGAAACCATTGCAGGTACGGATGATATCTCCTGCAACTACTTAAAGAAACATCAACACTCCCTCTTAGCAAAGGAGATATCATTTGCAAATTTCATGTCATGGTGTGTCTCAACCTGACAAGCACAGTGAAGCTGCAACAAAGATGTCAATCAAAATCTCATCATAGATTTTCTTAATATAAAATTGTTATCTCAGCATAACAATATTCACCATACCTACTCCTAGAGGGCGAATTTGAAAAGCATAAAATTAAGTCATGGAGTCACACACATGATTTCCACCATGGCTACTCCCAGAGGGTGGACCAAGGGCTTTCACCTCAAACTTCTCCCAGAGAAGAATGCATTACCACCTTGCCTACTCGCAGAGGGTGGATCCACCATAGCTACTCCCAAAGGGTGGAACAAGGGATTTCACCTCGAACTTCTCTCGCAGAGAAGAACTCATTAACAAGGGATTGCACCTCGAACTTCTCTTGCAAAGAAGAATTCATTAACAAGGGATTTCACCTCGAACTTCTCCCTCTCGGAGAAGAACTCATTAAAGCATATAAAGATCATCAGAATGCTGAGACTCCCTCTTAGCCGAGACTCCCTCTCAACAGGGGCAGCATATTCAAAGTTTGAATAACACAATAATTGACTCCAATGTTTGACCAAGCAAGGAGATTTTGCACTCTCCCTCTGCCACACAAGCTCCCTCTAAATATCAATTCTTCCTCTTCGAAGAAACTTATCAGAAAATAATCTAAATGGGTACTTCTTCAAGAGCCACCAACTCAGCTCAGGATGCCATCTCTCATCATCCTTGTGCTCCTTGATCTATCCTAGAAGCATTTTAAAGAGATTAGTAATAGAATCAAAGAGACTAATGCTAGAAGCATACATGATACACTACTTCCAATGTTATTGCATGAATTAAATATATAAAATTCATAATCAATATTCAAAGATACAAAATACTTATCTCTAGATTGTCTAATCTTTCTCAAGAATGATCTCAGCATGCACACAAATAAAGATCAATACACAGCTATCTCTTTTAACAAGATTGAACAAAAAACTCACAGCCCAGCATTCGTACGATGATCATAGCATTGCATGCATACTATCTCGCACAATGAATACCAACGAACATCTTCTTAAGGAATACCATAATTTGCTCAGAAAATCATAACTAAATGACGTCTGGTTCTGGATCTTTTCTTCAAACCCGCTCTAATACCATGTTGATGTTTTAACCAGAAGTGCATAAATAAACTGCTGATAAATCAGAAACACAAGGACACATATTTTACACTGGGAAAACCCTCCTACTCGGGGGAAAAACTCAGCCACACCACCAAAAATAGATCCTTTATTGAATACACAATCCGAATACAATGCTCTCAAGCTTAATCAGAGAAATTGTTGTAGCAGATACTATATAAATCATAGACATGATGATCCCTGATACAGATCCAATATTGTAGAGAAGATAGAAAACAATGCATGAATACTCGAGCCCTCGAACCAGTGAGGAATAATAAAAGAATAGAAAAATGAATCTGATGGCCAACATATACACTCCATACGCGGAGAGCCTTTAATAGAAAGGTGAAACGAACAGCTTCTTGTAACCAACCGTCTCTTCGAATGCAAGGAGAGACTCATTGTGTGCCAATGCGGGAGACTATTGATATCCCATCAATTGACACTTCAGCAATACGTGGGGCCACTTCAAATGTCGTGGAAAGACTGCCAACACATGATCACACATCTCTCAACCGCGGTGACTCTCCAACCCTCAAGCATAGACGCATCATCCTCTATGTAGGATAAATACAAGTAATAATAATAACCTTCAATATAGATTCTCAGCTAAAGATAAAAGACGTTCAACCTTGAATGCAGCAGTTCACCACATATAACTCGAAACCATCGCAAGTACGGATGATATCTCCTGCAGCTACTTAAAGAAACATCAACAGGTAGCTTTCCAAACTCAACAAACAATTATGAAATTTTGGTAATGTCCAGACCCAATATGAGCAAAATTTGAAAACATAAAAGAATTTTTATTGTGTGAAACTCAAATTAATTCATATATGTAATGTCCCTATTTTTACAACATATTGTTTATTGGCATGGCCAGTTTCTGAGGTATTTTGTAAGTTTCCAGGAGTTGGGAGAACCCTAATATTCTTCAAGAGCTCAATTTAAGTTTTTCTTAGCATCCAATGATGGTTTGGAGTTTAGTTGGCATTCAAGATTGCAAAGACACTCTTTATAGCATATTTGGCCATTTGGGTTGTTCTCCACATTTCTTGGAAAACATGGCTACTTTAGTGCATGCCCATTTTGGCACCACGCATTATTCTTCAACATCAATTCTTTCTCCACGTGTTCAATTTAAATTTTTGGAGTCTTGGCAGTGCTTTCCACAAAGTGGTTTGGATTATTTAAATTATACACTAAAGTTATAAAGTTACCATTATAATACTTACTTGAGTGTTTTCAGTTACTAAAGTTATGTTAAGTCCCCTCAAGTGGACACCTAGGGGAATAGGGGACTTGGACATAAGTTATTCTTAAATTGCAAGGACTTCAAGGGATAAATGATTTAATCTGAACTTCTGTAACAAGCTAATTTATAACAAATAAAATAATCTAACACAATTTTCATCATAAAACTGATAAATTAAAATTTTTGCCTTCCTTTCATTTATAACTAGAATAAGAATTAATTCTCTTTCACATGATCATGAAAAACTATTCAATAACAGATTTAACTACTTTCAATTGAAAGGAAAAAATAAGCATCTAACAAATTTAATTGCCTTCCCATGAACTCGAATATTAACTAATTAAGAGATTCAATTGCTTTCACATGAACTTGAAAAATAACTAATTAAGTTATAACAGAATCAATTCCTTATCTTTCTAGGGAATGCATAAACAAGAGAGAGAAGAAAATTATTTCTCTTTCTTCCGTTCTACAAATCTGGTATAAGTCTTAGTATAACTGAGAGAGGGAGAGCATCATCAGGTGCTTTACCTCCCAACCATTTACGAACGGTCCTCTGCACAATTTCCTATTGGAAGTGGCTCTACCCTACACGAGAGGTGCAAACACAGGGCTAGATCTTATTGCCATCTGAGCCTGGTATTTAGAACCTGCATCTTTCATAGTCTATCACATAATCTAGGTACCAATATGACCCTTCTGACTAGATGTGTATTTCTGGTTCATGTGAACTGACAGTCGCATGCATCTTCTACTGTGCCACCTTGGCCATAGTTTCAAAATATGCTAGCACTAATTTTTAGTGTCAAATTTCACCACCTCTACTCAACTTGTATAACAATTGAGTCCAATTGACTCTCTTGTTCTTAATGACCAACATCAGACAAACTGTCACTATCTACTGACATTAATAGTCTTCTGACCTTCAAGGGATGGCAACCTTTTACAATCAGCAGCTAAGTAGTTAACTATCTTAACAGTCAAAACAACCTTCTAGGGAATGAGCCCTTCCAACCAGAAAACTCTTGTTCTTCATTAGATTTAAAATTGATTAGCCATGATTTCGCTCGTAAGTTTCTTACATTTGATTGTGAATAATTAACCTTTCTTGCATCTGCATGGTTATGGTTTAATTTTCTTTCTTTTCTGTCATGTTTCAGTTTAACAATGGCTCTGGATTAAATCCTTGTGTTTCATAACAGATTCAAGCATAGTGTCGATAGAATGCCAAATATAGAATATAGATGAGTGTCCTTCCCTATCATGCATGCTACTGTAATATCCCCAACTAGGGTATTGTCTCAAATCTGGTTTGTGTCTTCAAACTCCTGGAATGACAACGCAGCAATAATATATATCAGCATCCATCACGTTGTCTCCATACAATGTGTTGATATCAATCAATGCTCCAACTGAATGAAATGTAAACCCCAAATGCCAAATGATACCTCCTAGGTATCAAACGCAGCTTCCATGAGACTCACGTGAGACACAAGAATGAACCACAACTGGCATAAATCAGGTACGGTTGTTATTATTAATCCTCAATTCTGCTCCTTGAATCAAATCTACAAGCTGGGCATTTATTACTATAACCTGCTGCCATTCAACTCTAAAACTGAACCAACCATCTATCAAACTCCATCAATTCTAGCTCAATAATAACTCCTGGATGAAGCCATTTCACAATGCACAACCTTCAGCTTCCTAAGGTTTTTGTCCTTAGAAATCAGTCACTAACTTTCAGCAACAAGAGAACATGACTTCATAAAATATTCTCATAACCTGTCTCAAAAGAAAGGATGGCCTTGCTTATATAGCTTTTTAGTTGGTGAATGCTTGTACTTTTAGCAATGTGGGATAAAACATTCTTTACTTTTAACTCCTTATGAAGTAGCTTCTCGAACACACTT